>ML806270.1:17396-33713 GCA_009831015.1 Picea engelmannii
GTCGGTTTCACTTAACGGATTTACAACTGAAGCGTTAATGAGTGAGTATACACAGCAACCCTCCGATCAAGGTTTAATCCAACGGTTCAGATCCCATCGGGATTTTACCCATCGCGATTTCGGCATTTGCGATGTCGAGAGCATATGTACTCGGAGCCTCCGATTCTCTGATTCCCGATTTGCTCTTTTCCGACGTAATCCCTGCTGGCTATAGCCCTTGGCCCATAAGACCGTCAACACATGACCTCGGTCAAACATTGCATCGGGGTTTCGGCATTTGCGATGACATAATGTTTATGTCCACGTGATTCGCGATTTCCCGATTCGCGATTTCCCGATTCGCGATGCGCTTCATCTCTCCTGGCTGAGCCCTAGTCCACGTGACCGTTATCCGTGACCGCAGCTTTATACTTTCGGGGCTACGGGGTTTACAGTGATAATGTACCTAAGCCCTTTGGACCCGCGATATGCCGATCCCCGACTTCCTCTATACTCCTTACTCCTGTCCTTCACCGACTCCTGGTCATTTCTGGATCTGACGGTTCAGATTCATTCTGGATTCAACGGTTGCGATTTAAATCGCGAAATCGCATTTTGCGATTTCGGAGTTCTTGATGTCAAGAGATTTTGACATTGCAAAGTGTTGAATCCCGATCCCCGATACTCCGATGAGGGAAATCAACGGTCCAGATCTCATTCTTATCCAACGGCTGAGATTACTTCGCGAAATCGCATTTCGCAATTTCGGAGTTCTTGATGCATTGTGTTCTTGACATATCAAATCCCGATTCCCGAAACTCCGATGCCACCTGTCCTCTGCGCTGTCATAACACATGATTCGACACATATTAAACACTGCCACGTGTCACTCTGATTCATTACTTGTATGAACCGAAAGTGTTAGATCTGCCTGACACCTGTCATCCTCTGATTGTGCCACGTGTCCCTAGGTGACGTGGTCTACCGACGTGAGTTGGATCAACGGTCTAGAGCATATGTTGATCTGACGATTCAGATTCAATCAGGATTTCGCATATCGCGAAATCGGGGATTTCGTTGTAGAGTGAACTTTGCATTATGGAATCCCGATCCCCGAATTGTCGATAAGGCCTCCTGGCTGCCACGTGTCCATACAAATGAACGGTCCAGATGCCTTCTTGGTTAATGGTTGCGATCAAATCGCGAAATCGCATATCGCGATTTCGGGGTTTTCAATGTTAAGTGATTTGGATATTTCAAACTCTCTATCGCCGATTCTCCGATGGAGCCTCCAGGCTGCAACGCATCCACACGAATAAATGGTCCAGATCCCTGCTTGTTTTTTAACGGCTGCGATTAAATCGCGAAATCGCATATCGCGATTTCGGGGTTTTCAATGTCAAGTGATTTTTGCGTTATGAAGTCCCGATCCCCGAATTGCCGATAAGGCCTCCTGGCTGCAACGTGTCCATACAAATGAACGGTCCAGATCCCTGCTTGATTAACGGTTGCGATCAAATCGCGAAATCGCATATCGTGATTTCAGGCTTTTCGTTGTCATTGTTCTTTGCACTTTGCAATCGCGATCCCCGATTCTCCGATGAATTTATCTCTCTCGCAGCTTCTACCGATCTGACGGTCCTGGTTTTTTCGGGAAATTTAGATGGGATCCAACGGTCACTGACTCTTCTTCCTTTTTCCTCTGTAAGCTCTTGCTGCGCGCGTTTTCTTCAAGGCTGTTCCTCCTGAGCTTTTACTTCCAAATCCTCACTGGGTTTTATCCTTCTTATCCTACTGTCTCAACTGTTGCCATTAATGACAACAATCATTACTGCATTCTATCCACTGAATTTGCCAACACATGGGTCCTCCAACCTTTCTTCTAGGATAACTCAATCTGTAAAGTGTCTTCCCATGAGGGCTTTCACCATAAGGGGACCACTTTGGAGTTCATCCGTTTGTACACCTTATCAATCATGATAAGACAATAATGAGAGCATGGGTCCTCCAACCATTCTTCTAGGATAAATCAATCCACAAAGCATCTTCCCATGAGGGATTTCACCATAAGGGGACCACTTTGGAGTTCATCCATTTGTGCACCTTATCAATCATGATAAGACAATAATGAGTCATCTATACATTTTTCCAACAATGCATCATATACCAATGGAACCACATCGATCCATCTTCATCATGTATCAATGACAACTCATTGATCCATCTTCATCTATGCATTCTCATCAAGGACAATACATATTATATTACATAAATCATCGGTCAATCAATCCTTTGACATCAATCAATCAAACCATTGGCATCAATGACAACATAATCCAACACCATTGGTATGGTTCTCATCCAAGAGGATGATGCTAACAACGAACATGTTATCTACTACTTGAGTCAAAGTCTAACGCCTACCGAAATCAAGTATTTACATGTTGAAAAACTGGCCTTGGCTATCGTCCAAGTCGTCCAACGCTTCTGGCACTATATCTTCTCGCGCAAGACTACAGTGATTTCTCACTGCAACCCTATGCAACACATTCTCACACGTCAATTTCTAGGGGGAAAATACTCCAAATGGATTGTGATACTCTAGGATTTTGACTTGGAATTCGAATGCGCCAAGTCCAAGAAGTCCTTAGTGTTTGCTGAGTTGATATGCAACTTTCCCTATTCTGAAACGGAAAATGTAGCAGCTGATTCATTACCCGATGAATCTCTTTTCCTTATCAGCACTGATGATCTTTGGTATGGTGATATCATTATATATCTCCAAACCCAGACTTTCCAGCCAACTTTGTCTAGTATTGATTGACGCCGCATACGCTATCAAGCCCATTAATATATTATCCTCGGGGATACTCTTTGTCATCGGGGGATTGACTCTATTTTTTTACGCTGTCTAATGTTCGACAAAGCTGAGAAAGCTCTGAATGACTGCCATTCTGGAGGCTGTGGTGGTCATATGTCTGGGTATGCTACTGTTCAAAAGATCTTACGAGCAGGGTATTTTTGGCCTTCTTTATTTAACAACTGCATAATCACCGTTCAGAAATGCCATTCTTGCCAGACCTATACTCAGAAGATACGGTCACATCCTACTCCTCTTCACCCTGTGGTCTCCCTTGGTCCCTTTGCGAAATGGGGCATCGATTTCATGACATGTCACCCTCACTCGGCCGGGGGGCATGGATACATTATTGTAGCCATCGATTACTTTATGAAATGGGCTGAGGCGATGCCGACATTTGACAACACTGGAAAGACCACAACATTATTCATTTTTAATCACGTCATAGCTCGTTTTGGTGTTCCCCAAGCTATCATCACCGATCACGGTAGCCACTTTAGAAAATTCATGATGTCCGAACTTACTGAAAAGTTGGGTCTTCGCCATGAAAACTCAACACCCTATTACCCACAATCTAACAGCCAGGTCAAAGAAATTAACAAATTTCTCATAACTATGCTCCGACGAATGATAGGGATTCACAAAACAAGTTGGCACACAATGTTGTTTTCGGCATTGTGGGCTTACCGAACATCCGTCAAGTCCGCTACTAGGTTTACACCTTTTCGATTAGTCTATGGTTTGGAAGCCATTCTCCTGATTGAATGCGAGATACCCTCTTTAAAACTAGTTGTTGAACTCCTACCAAACACTTCTGCTGAGGAAGAATTTCTATTGTATCTTATGTGATTAGACGAAACTCGACGTGATGCTACTCTAGTTCTAGAAGCTCAAAAAAAACGTGTCAAGGCCCAATACGACAAACATGTCAAGCCTCGTGTTTTCTCCGAAGGAGATCTTGTTCTCTTCTATGAACAAGATCGAGATATGCTAGGAACTGGAAAATTCGAAGCCATGTGGCGAGGTCCTTATATCGTTCGACAAGTTTTGGAAAAAGGAGCTTATGAGTTAGTAGATTACAATTGGTACCCCTTTGAGTGAACCCAAGAATGGGTTGTACTTGAAGAAGTACTATGCATAAAATCATCTGTGCACGAGTACTTGTATTTTTATTGTATCATACTTCTTGTGTGTTATTATAACTTTATTTTTCATTATATGGTCTCTGCCCTTATGTGACGTTGTGTTTGATTTCCAGATGTCGGAGTCTTCGCTACCCTATATTGGCTTTGTTAATGATGCTAGCCGTAGTACTTAGAACCTTGCTTCCGCTGCATGGGCAATTTACGCCCCTACAAACGAACTTGTCTCCTTACGAGGTGTGTGTCTCGGCCGTGTGACCAACCACATTGCAGAGTATAGCATCATTATCGAATTATTGATTGATGCTATCTCGCTCAGAATCTGTCATTTGGTTGTGCGACTCAATTCGCAGCTTGTAGTACTACAGTTAAGTAATGTCTATACTATTTGAAGTCCTACTTTGTTATGGGTGTATATGCGAATTCGCCTCTTGGAACATTATTTTGATTATATTGAATATCAACATCTTCCTAGATGTCTAAATACATTAACTGATGCATTGGCTAACTATGTATTAGATAGACATTTGGATAATTTATAAATCATTCACATCAATTTTCACACAACACAAGATAAATCGGTAGAAGCCATATGTATATATAATGATCAAAAGAGTTTTTTACAAAAATTTTTGTCCGAAGACCAAAATGTCAAAACCTGAAGCTCATAGCTTCTACAAAGAGATGTCATGGATGACATTCACGGTAACATACGACTGCTCGGGCAACCCTATGGAGCAGTCGGCCTATGGACTCTGACACTCCTACTGTGTGACGCTGATAACGTCGTGGAACCTCTCCAAGAGGCATGTCCAGAATATCTGTTGTCAATCCCTCTAGGTTTTGTTCCACTGCTTGATAATCCTCGGCGTCCCATTGTGGCACTGGCACTACCTCTCCTCGCCGTTGAATGGGAGAAGTACCAGGAGGTCAGTAAGGTCCCACATTTGTGTCATCAAAAAATGAATTTTGTATTTAGTCTTTGGACGAACATATAAAAAAAACATTTGCATATGATAAAATTCATAAAAACATTTAAAAAGAAAAAATTGTGTACTTCTTACCAAGTTCCCCCCACTGAGCATCCTCCGACAGGACTAAGTCTGGATCTCCTCAGAAATCCAACCCATCATAAGCATAATCGTCGACCATCAACATCTGTGGTCACAGCCAGTCGAAGAAGGTATCATCATACTTGATAATTGGTCCAGCTACGTGCCGAGCCATGAGCTGACACCATCTCAGCACTCTTGGATCCCTGGGAGCCAATAAATTCCACTCAACCTGCAGCCTCAGTAATGGAACTCTCTCGAGAAAGAAGGACACTAACAAAGACCTGTACCCGAATTGCTTCAGGTTGCCTCGTCTGCATTTGGTCAACTGCCTTTTCATGCTACGAAGCACTGCATCTGCCCAGTTAAAAACCTGAGGTTCAATACACTCTATAGCATACTGAAAGTAACTCTGGAGTGTGTTGACAGGCGAAATCGACCGTCCATCAACTGAGAGAGTGGAACCGGTCCGGGGTTGTCTAATAACCCAAGCCGTTTGGAATGAACCACCCTGACGAGTTTAACAACTTCGTTGGCCGCTCTAAGGTCCTAGGAAAACCAAAGAGAAAACTAATCTAAACTAACTAATCTAACTTAAACAAATAAAACAAACTAAACTAACTAAAACTAACTAACTAAAACTAAATACAATAAACTAAACTTACTAACAAACTAATACACTAATCTAATTAAAACAAACTACTAAATAAATTAAACTAAAACTAAATATAAACTACTCTAACTATTCTATATACAAACTACTAATTACTATTATACGAACTCTAATTATTAACCATCTAATTACTAACTGAATTGCAACTTATTCACAAATACACAATATCTACAACTTGCAGATTTGAATAAAACCTGTAAAAATCATTTGTTTTCTGTCCTAAGACAGCTAGAAATATATTTTTTGATTTTATGATTTTATGAACAAGAAATAAAACTTACTGAAATTAAACGATCTAATATATTTACTAAAATTAAACAATCTAATATACTAATTCTACCTATAAATCTAACTAAACTAATATTTGAACTAAACTACTAATAAGAATAGTAAACAAACAAGTAACTAACTGACCTAGAAACGCTCCCAATTTGTCCTGTGTATGATGACTTCGAAGCTGGTTGGAGGAAGGAAACTCGCACCGGGTAATCCAGAAGCTTCTCGTAAACGATAAGCTGCAATGCTCTTTGAGTTGTTTACGGGACAAACAAGACATAAAAAATCATAACAATTATATGATTTATAAATATCTGCAATAAGGGAAACCTGTTATGCAAAAACTTATACTTAATAATCCAACTTATGAAGAAGAGAAATCTGTCGTTCACAAACTGAATCAAGCAATTGCTATGTTTTTTATACACTTGGAAGAAATTAGATATGGATTATATTGATTGAATTATATCATTTGCAAAAGACTAAGATAGCTAAAGTAGTCATTAACCAAATGCAAATAGATACACATAAACATAAAACAAAATATTGATATTATGAAAGCTAAAGCTGTAGAAAAATATCAAATTCTGTCTTAGTCTGTATTAAAACTCCATATCCTTGTTCTCCCACGAATGAGGATCCTATTATTACAAAAATGATAAGTATTTATAAGTCTCTCCATAGGGTAAAACCTCCCTATGGATAATATCAAACTGTTTTACATGATCTGGGAAAATATCCCAAAATCAACTAAACTAGGAAACTAAAATGACATCAGAATATTTCAAATATCCTCTAACTGCTCATCAAATCCACTGCAATTTCGAATTCATCTGCAATAGACCAAAAATAACAAGTTAGAAAGATATTTTATTAGGAAAATAATAGAAATTTGATCCTACAGACTTAGCTACAGAATCATCTGATTCTGTAGCTAGTCTAAAATAACATACAGGATCAGAATTGAAATCAAATCAAATCTTTTGAAGGAACCAAATCCAATTATCTTCCAATGATCATTTAAAACGAATCACTCAAGATTCAAATGATTTTATCTTTCAACATTAATCATAATCAAAAGTGATTCAATCGAAAACAGGGGTAAGAATACTCTGTTTTACTGTTACCATAAAATCGGGTCAAACAGTGACAAGACTGTTTCATATCCAAATGAAATCGATAATGAGTTATATCGTATGTGATACGATCTAATCCAACACAACCATTTTCCACTCATTATAGTTATAATTGATAGCAAAAGATTCACATTGTTTAATCGAATACACAGATGGAAAAATTGTTTCGATTATGTGTAAACGAAATCATACGTAACAACATCAACCCAACCAAATTTGTGATTGATCCTTGCATAGTCAACAGACAGGATAGATTAATTGTGATCGCAATCTTAATAGAATCAACAGAAGTTATAATTGCAAAATGGGAAAATAATAAAAAAAAATCACGACTGAGTTGAATATGGAAATAGATCGTGAATCTGGATATAGTCAAACTCATTCTACGAATCAAATTCAAACAGCATATTCATTGCAATATGAATCCGACTGATAACAAGGTGGAACTAACAACAAACCAATGTGAATTAACCGGCTGAGTTTATAGCATAGTTGTTATGAATTGAATCTATTCATGATTTGGGTGAATTTGTACAGAATCACATTGAAAATAATCCGAATTGTATTCCTGTTGCTCGAAGGTCATATGGGACATAAAACCATAACAATTAACCATATCAAAACTGTTGCCAAGCATAGCATATGCATTATAACCAAATCGAATCGAAATGTGATTGTGTTTAAAATTGAAATATGAGAAACAGCTTCTATCTAGAATAGATACAAACGACTTCAATTGATAGCAGAGCATTCATTTTAGCTAAATCAAACCAATCAAATCCACACCAAGATCAATCAAATCGATGAAAATCCAATCGAAGCTAAACTGGGAAAACGAACTTCCATTTTGTCAAAGCAAAGCTATGTATAGAATGCATACAGTGTGATAGAGCAAATCAATGCTAGAAACAGAGCTATCCAAAACCGAATTTGAATTCGTTATATAAACTAGCGATATCAAAACATACCTGTGTGAGGCTGCTCAAATTATGCCAACTTAGAATTCACGACCACTGTAGCTGATTCCACATTTTTAAACAAGATGGAGCCTACCTTCCTTTGTTTTTTATCAGTGTCTTGTAGCTTAGCCTTTTGACTGGTGAGCAATACAACCTGGTCCTCCAAAGAGTGAATTCTCGACTGTAGAATCGGAACATCAAGGTAATACCTCTCTAACCACGAGCTTCATTGATCACAGGGTGGCACTATAGGTTTAGACAGAGCAGGAGAGGGTTTAGTTAAATGACCGGGGGCTTCACAAGGCAGCTTAATGCCTGGGTAGTTAGGGTCGTTTTGTAGGCAAGGGGGTAGGTTTGTCACAAAGTCATACGAGGGTTTGGCACACAGACCTTGCGAATAGGGGTGTTTTCTAGCCAAGAAACGCTCCACTTCCGAATCGGAGTCCTCACTCAACACGATAGGGTTAGGATTGATAGGAGGTTTTGGCTTATTTCTTTCCATTCGTGAAATTAAACAAGCAGTCTTTTTTCCTTTGGCGTTTATAGTGGGTTTCGCCTTAGGCCTCTTGCTCATAGGCTTAATAGTCTCGACATCCTTAGTCACAGAGTGGGGTAGGTCGATAGGTGAGTCAGGCAAGGGTTTAGGTAACATAATGATGTAGGGTACTGAGGGTACAGACTTAACCTCGCTCACCACGGGTTTGTCAACCTGTGGAGGGTTCGAATCCTCAAAATCGTTCCAAGCAATGAAATTGCTCCAACAATCTCCATGCAGACTCAAATGGTAGACCACAATAATCTTAACTAGCCCATAATGAAAAAGGCTACTATCAGCCTAGTTCCTTTTGTATTTCTTTGACATTTTAAACAGGCTTCTATGCAAGTAATAGGGCATATTGAGCTCATAACCCATAAAAACCATAATCAAATGAAGGTGGTGTAAGAAAACAAACCCGTACCGACCTTCGCAGGTGATAAACTGTTTGATTAACATCAATAAATCATGCCAACACTGTTTAAGCATGGTCTCTGGCAAACCTTTATCACAGGAGGTGATTTTTCGTGACTAGAAGAGCAGTGTCCATGGGACCTCCTCTACTTTGCAATTCTTGGACCATCGTTGTCCAGTGGCAGGCAAACCCGTAGCCAAACTGAGAAACTATTCATCAATTTCCAATTGAACATCGTCGACCTTGGCTCGACAGCCATCAAAGGTCAAGGCGAATTTTCGAGCTACGCAGAGGTTAAAACCCTCGAATTTTTGTATAAATGAAAGCCACCCAATTTCCTTGAGGTCACTGTGGGCACTATCGAACATCAACAGGGCCTGGCTCCCATTGGGTTTAGCTCATACGATAGGGGCCATGGTGCGAGTACATGGTAAGGGTTTGGTTCGAATTTACCAATGCACAGGAGCAGAGTCATTCGGTCTAACAACAATGAAAGATCAAAGGGGGAATGCATTAATGTGCACATGCGAGGGTGGTGGAGTTATTCACCGCCATGCACCATAGTTATGGTAAAGTACAACCGCCAAGTTCAACCTATGTTCAATCAATCATAGCATAGTTCATAAACCAATTGTTTGCCAACCAAAGAATCAAACGTTGAGTGATATGCCAACGTGCCATTAACTATAGTTTTTCAAACCAATGTCATTCAATGTAAACTCAACCCCAAATGTTAACCATGCGCTATTTTATAAACGTTTAATCAAAAGTTTTAAAACATTGTGCCAATCGATATTTATAAACTTTACAAGCCAAGAGCCATAAAAAGATTATCATAAGGATCACACTATATATAAAAAAAAAAATAAGTCATGACCCTTATGCAATTCATAGAATCAAGTATAAACCCACATGCTCAATGCCTCACAAGTTTAATAAAATCAAGTTATGCAAATATAAGAATGTCCAAATAGGCATAGTTTGAAAATCCTTTCATCCACATAACAATAAACCAAAGGTAAGTGTCATAGAAAATATCGATAACAACATCACGACAATTCAAATAGTAATCGAAATGTGACCACGAAAGGAGAAGTTTTCGTGCTTACAGTCATGAAAACTAAATGGAGACCAATTTGCAAGTGTCACAAGAAATGAAAATATTGTCTATTTGAAAAATGCGACGACAATTTGAAGTTCGGAAGACATAGGTGTAGGCAGCTGATAGGACAATAGAAAAAATTGAATTGGCTGCCAACAGAGCGCCATGTGAGGAGCGGAGCTCCCGGCCATACGTGAAATGGTGAACAAAATAGTGCGGAGGGTCAAATCCCGCACTCCCCAAATAGCTATTTTCCATTTTTTCCTCTCTGCCTCGGGAACACAGTGTAAGCGGCAGTACTCACTCATGGGCAGCCCACCACCTCTGCTACCAGTCAGGCTCATGTGGTACCCATGCCATGACAGTCCTATCAAGAAGTAAATGTCCTCGATATCCAAGGACAGTGTGTGGACCCCTACATGGAATACCTACTGATCGGGATCCCACATATGCACAAGTTACTCTAATAACCTAACTTGGGCCCTCATGCCCAAGATACGAAAGTACTTCGGAAGACCACAATTTCTCAAAGAGGAAATGGTAGGCGGATGATTTCCGGCAATGGCATTATCTTCTTCGTGCTCCCTTTCACGCCATTCCAGAACCATTTTGATGGCCAAATACCTGCATAAGAAGCACAAAAAGAAGATTAATAACTCTACTCACAATTTGGTTTTCTTTCATTGAGAAAAACTTCAAAAAAAAATTATGCTTTGCGGTTCTCGCAGGTGCCCTTTAGGCACAGTGCGAGAACCTCGCAGGCTGTTGTGGGCTCACCTGCGAGAATGACCCATTCTTGCAGGTCTCGGGTAGCCCACCTGGGAGAATGGCTGAGCACAAGTATGGCTCACAAAATAAACTCAAAAAATGTGTTTTTACCAATGAAAACAAAAATTTAAACCATGAAAGAGTAGAGGACAAAGATCCTACCTCACTGTCGCTGACGGCTCGTCGAATGGATGCTCTTAACTCCCACAATCTGACGCCGAACTTCGAGGGTAAAAGAGGGGGTTTTGGGCTCAAATAGTGGAAAAGTGAAAATGATATGGTAAAAAGAGTTTTACTTCTTTATATTTACTTTTACCATATTATTGAGTTTTTATAATTATTTATTTATTAAAACCTAAACCCTAATGCCCTTTTGAGTGTAACTTTTGTAGGTGTAATAACTTCGATGTTCATGTACAGGGATGCAGACATATTTTTTCTTCTTCATCGCATGTTTTGTGTGTTTTTTATGGTTTTTGTATAAAACCTCGAGCTTAGTATTTGTTCGTTCTCATGCTTGGAAATACATGAGAACACGATCGAGCATACTTTTATCACTTTTTTGGGCTCAACAAGGTTATACTAAAAAGGAACCCCCCTGGAGTCCTCTTTAAGCTCTTTTGAGATTCTCTAAATATGAAAGGATAACCGAGCGACCTTGCTATTTTCACGCTCGATAAAGTATTTGAAGAAAGCATCTGGTGAGCGATAACTTATCTCTTTTTCGGTCTCATCGGACTACTTTACGAAAAACAAACTGAGAGAGTTCTCTTTTAAGTGTTTTTTCAGACTCTATAATCATGAAAAACCTTCGAGTTTTCTATCTCTGGACTCATTAAACAAACATTGACAAACCCGTAATAGGACCGAACCACTCCTTCCTAGGGTTCGTTAAACATACTTCGAAGGACTTATCCGAAGGATAAGCTTATATCAACAAGCATATGTTATCGTCCTCAAGCTTGCGTAAAAATAAAGAGGTACTCGCTAGAAATGGTGGGGGAAAATTTGGGAAAGGGATATGTTCTCATCTTCATATTGATTGGCGGTAAGTGTCGCTCTTGAACATGACACCCCCTATTCATTATATTTGAAGCCAATTTGGGAAATCCATTTTTCTCTCATTCGATTTGCTACAAGGTCATACCCTGTGTCATCTCTGAGTCAATGCTGCCAAATCATTGGTCGTGTCATTCATATGTTCAAGAGAAGTTCATCTGAAACCTTTATTGAGTCAGCCATCTGCAGTTGTCCATTTTCTTTGTGTCGGCCTTCCTTGTGTCCAGTCCAACTTACATCATACTCTGTTTCAACTTCAAAATATGTTACTCATTTCGTGTCATTGATGGGGGATACATCAAGGCCCTCTTGTGACGCGTTTTGTTCCGTCGACTTCATCTCATTATCCGGAATCAAGACTTAGAAATTTTTGATACCTTGGAACCTACATGCCTCAATGGCAGGTTTCCTCGCTTTCGACAGTGGGTTTACATCATTGACCCCTGATCGAAAGATTCCGTCGAATGTTCAACTTCAACTCACTCATTCACACTCGATGGATTGTACTAGAGTAACTTGGGAGTCATTGACATCAATGGTGATTTCCCTCGCACTTGTTAACGGTTTCATCAATGACCGGTAATCAAGTGGTTTCTACCATGTTCGACTTCAACACATGTATTCACATGGTTAGATTCGTACATTTGGGCGACGAGATTGAAGACCCTGGATATCATCTCTTTGTCCAGGTTGTGGTGGAGTATGTATAATTTGCGACACATAGATCCACTTTGTATGTCTTGTGGCTATGTCGTCTTAATTTGAATTTTCTCGCATAGATCCACAGTGTATTCATGGTGGCTATGCTATATTTTGATGGCATGGATCCACAGTGTATGATTGGTGGCCATGACCTATGTTTACAATGTCATCCGTCTATGATCTGAGTATGGGAATGCCTACCTCATAATTAGTATTTGATATTCTGCAGATGCTTGGTTGTTCGCAGATTTTTGATTAGGTGTGCTCCTGATTTCCGACACACACATGAAGTTTACAAAGTCTTTCGGCTATCACTGGTTCTGGCCTCATACTTTGGGGGGCATTCTGTTACCCATGATTTTGGTCATCATGATGGTGTATTGATGATGGTGTACTCAGGCTCCTCCTAAGAACTTTCTCCTGATAAAAATGACATTCATCTCTTCCCAGAAAACTTACTTTTGAAGAGAGTTCGCAGGTTGCTAGTATCCCAGGGTGTGAGAATGACCCATTCTCGCAGGCTGCCTTAAGACAGGGTGCGAACTTCTCGCACTGTGCTACATAGCTAGGGTGTGAACCTTCTCTAAAGCTTGGAAAAAGATGAATTCTCGATGGTTCTAGAAGGGAATCTTCTAGAAGAATGGGTTGGCATTCGAATGGTTATCCTTGTACTAGATTCTCTAATATTGTGGGATAATTCTTATCTAAGTAACCATCTCATTCTCTCCTGTATATTGATGGAATTCTCATGGAAAAGGTTAAGCAAGATTCATTGGAGAATTGGTGAAAGAATTGTGTGAAGAACTTAGCTTGAACAGGAGTTTGGAGACTCTAGCAAGTCTATCAAGAGGATTTGATCTTCTTCATGCAAGGATCGAGCAAGTAAATGTGTTGGAGCCAAGAGCCACCAAAAGGAATCTTGCGACATTAAGGTGATCAAGTTGTAATCTTCTACTTTCAATTAATATGATACAGTGGCATGTCCCTTTCCCATAAAATCATTTTCACTTTATTGTGTAATTCCTTGATCATACACATAAGTTGACAGTTGAATATATTTTGCTCTCTTCACTTTGGTTGGTTTGTGTTGTCTTGGTCTTGACCTCACGAGAGTACCGGAGCGAAGAGGGAGCAACAGATACCCTAGGAAGCGATAAAAAGGTATGTTACTTGTTCCTTCCCATTAGCTAATTCAATGGTCATAACTTAGGGAAAGAGTCATGTCCTGTCCTGTTTTGTTCTAGATCCAGGTGGATCTAGGGAGATCTATTAGTGTCCAAACCTACCAATTAGTCCAATAACACCTTGGTACCGCATGTTTTCCCTTCCACTATGGCGGCTAACTCGAGGCTCCAGCCTCCATTGTTCACTCTTCTGCATACCCATCTAGTCGGTCGGTGACATCTTCTGCCATGCCCTCATGTGGTTTTTCCAGCATGGTTGTGTGTGACCCTTCTAGCACGATTGTTTCCTCTTGGTTCAGGACTATCCCATTAAATCTCAGGTGTTCTTCAGGGTTTCTGGATTGAGAATGATTGTATGTGTCCTTGTCCCCCTTATGGTATATCCATGTCCATGCCCATCGGTTCTGTCTGTTGGGTTTCCTCCACAATAGGTGTGGGGTTTCCTGGTGTGATATCAAGCGATGATATTGCATCCACATTGATGACTTTTGGAGGCTAAAGTGGTTGGTGTTCACTTCCCTATGCTTGCGGTGAGGATTTGGCGTTGCTTTGGGGTCGTCTGCCAGTCCGGTTCAGTTCTCCTTATTTGGTTTGTGTCATGGTGTTTAGGTTGTTGTCTGTCGAACGTAGTGGCCTCTACAACCTCTACAACCTTTGCTCTCGACTCTATATATTCTATGGCTTATGCTTTTCTCAATTGCATAATAACCTTCACAGTCCCGTGTACTAGCTTATATAGGAATTTTGCGAATCTTCTTGGAGATGTTACCCCATTTGTGTTTTAATTGAACTACCGCTTCCCACGTACTTGCTATTAAATTCCCTTGTTGTCTCCAATTGGCGCGATGAATGCAACGTCCCATCAATTATTTTTGTCATTTAATTTTGATAGTCATTTTTTGTTGGCGGTTATTTGTCGTATCATTGCTTCCTGTTGTTTTATGATTTCTCATTGTTTCCCACTTGTAGTGACCATTGGCCTTTTTCTCTGTCGTGCTGGAATTTTTGAGTGTGTGTGCTCACTCTCTTTTTGGCGCACGATGCATCTGTTGTTATTTTTTTGATGTTCGGCGTGTTATCTCTTCTGGTTTTTTTTTTTTTTTTTAATTGTCGGTAGGTTGACTATCCCTATACATCTTCAATCAGCTCCCATTGATCATCCCTTTTAGTTATGTTCCTCCTAAATCCTTCAATTGTACAGCTTCCCCGTCTGTGATAGTCATCACTTTGTACGGTCCTAACCAATGCATCCTCAGTTTTCCTAGGTGCTGAAGGGATTTAATATCATACAGAAAGACTAAGTCTCCTTCCTTGAAACCCTTCCTCTTGATATGTTTGTCATGCCAAGATTTGTCTCTTGCTTTATGTACTTCCTGGTGAAACCCTGCTAGAATCTTGTCTTCCTCCATGATCATCAGTTGATTTAACCTTTCATGCATTGTGCCTCATTCTATCATGTTTGTAATTGTTGCTATGTGCAAACTAGGTACCAAAAATTCTAATGGCACCACAACTTCTTGTCCATACACTAATCTGAATGGTGTTTATCTTGTCAATTTCTTACATGTGGCCCTGTATGCCCATAATATTGTTGGTATCTTTAGGTCCCAATCATTCCTATTAATGTTGCATATCTTCGTCGATGCATTTTCAAGGATTTTGTTAAAGGCTTCCACTGTTCCATTTGCTTGAGGATGGTATGGTGTACTCTTTTGATGATGAACTTCAAATTCCTCAGTCATAGCCTTAATAGTATTGTTAATGAAGTGAGTGCCTTTCTCACTCATCAAAATCCTGGGCCAACCAAATCTAGTGATCACTTTCTCAAATAGGAAGTGTGATGTTGTCTCCATGCTACAATCTTTTACTGTTGTTGCTTCTTCCCATCTTGTCAGGTATTCCATCGCAGTGATAATGTACCTCACTCCTGACATTTTTTTTGGTGGGTTAATTGGTCCCACGAAACCTATTGCCCATTTTTCAAATACCTGCAAAGTTACTTGTGGTCACAGGGGCATCTCGTCCCTTCTATTTGGTTTACCAACCCTATGGCATACATTACATTTATGGCAGTAGTTCTTTGAGTCTCTGTGAATAGTCGCCCACCGTAATCATGCATGCAATACCTTCTGTGTGGTGGATTTTCCTACAAAACGTCCTCGTGTTATTCCCTCATGGGATTTTGCTAAGATCCTTGGTCTTTCGTGTTCTAGCACACATCTTCTGAAGATGCTATCTGCACCCATTTTGTATAAGTGTCCCGCAATTATATGGTAATTTGCATCCTTGACTACTAGATTTTTCTTCTGCGCGATGTTGTATTCCTATGGCACAGTCCTTGTACTCAAGTACTGGATGATGTCTACGAAGTATTCATCGGCTATCTGGACTAAAAATAACTGTGTGTCGGGAAAATTGTCCTCTAAATTCATGGGTTCTTCTCCGTTAGTAATCCATGACAGATGATCGGGTCCT
>ML806270.1:46524-57439 GCA_009831015.1 Picea engelmannii
TTCTTACAATTACTTGCACTCAACTCTGCAAGTTCTCAACACATGGTATGCACAGAGCCAAATCAATCACATAGATCCAACTACTTACATTGCTTGCACTTAGAACAACATCACTTAGCACCGCATATATATCTTACTTACATCACCTAGATTCTCATTTATACTTTACAAAATGGGCCTAAGCATGGGTAAACCCATGGGCCGACATCCCATACCCATTACATAAACCCTAAACCCAAAAAGTCCGCAAAAGGTGGCGATATTCCGCGATCTCTGCTTCACCTGGCGCTCCATCTTCGACCAACCTATCGAAGTCCCAAAATTGGTCAAACATGTCCAGCGTTTCCACAAAACCTAGTCAAGGGCCAATAGGTCCCCAAAACTCACCTGTGACTCGTTTCGAGTCACTCTGGTCTGGGTAAGTCTGCCTCAAAGGCCTTGAGCTTGGCTCGAGTTGCTTCAACCTGCTATTTCGCCAGAGCCTCCTGCTCGGCGAACTCCTGAATGACCTTCTCCACGACAGGTCCTTCCAGTCGTTGTTCAACTGAGGTGACTACTTGTTCTAGTTGTGCACCTTGTCCTTCAATCTCCAAAAAAAGTGTGCAAGCTTCATCCTACACTGGCTGGAGTCTTTGGGTCACTTCCATGACTTTACTCTGGATGGCATGGACCTATTGCTGAACTATGCATTGTTCCTGGGACCTTTTCATTCTCTCGACCGTTGACAATGGCTTCAACTATGCTTGCACTGTTGCTGCTTGTTTCTTTGCCTCCTGAAGTTGTGACTCCAATGTCCTTAGTTCTAGATCCTCTGCAAGTCGCTCATAAGTCTGCACACTTCGACTGCTGAGTTGCTTGCAGTCTAAGGCCAATGCCTTGATTCTCTCAACTGCGCTCTGGGAAGTTTCTTCTCTCTGATCTCGCACTTCCTGCGGAGTGCTCAGCATGACTTGTAGTTCTAGTTCTGCTATTCGTGCTTGGAGCTGCTGAATGGCTTTAGCGAGATTTCCCACCTGGCTCTCAGTGGTTTCTTCTTCCCTCTGTTCTAATCCCGTCACAGAGAGAAGTGCTTTGGTGACTATTTCTTTATCTCCCATCTGCTCCGCGAGAAACTGTTCTTTCTCCTTCTGGATCTGCTCTCTATCCTCTGCAAACTTTGCCTGGAGGTCATATTTTTCTTGTTACACAACCCGACGTTGCTCTATGGCTTCCTATTTTGCTTGATTCAGGGCCTCTGTGGCCTTTTATTTTTCCTCCTAGACACGACGAAGGTGAGCTTCTGTTGAGTCTACTAATGTGTGTAGATGGGCAGGCTCATCTCCCAACTCTACTCCTTCTGATGGCGGTGGCACAATAGACACTATGTGGCTCAAATAGAGAGCCTGCTATACTCCTTTAAGCTATGCTTCAATCCTGTCAAACATTGTCTCATGTTTGGCTTTGCTTCTCTGCAAGATATCCTTCGAGGTGTCTGAAACAGTGACAATAATAAGGTCGATGTCATCCACCGTTAGCATGGTCTGAAATGGCAGTTTATTGGCTTTTGACTTCTTCCACGATGAAGGTTTCTTTGTAGAACCCTTTCTTTTCTTGGATGTATCTGTCTCTTCGAGGGGATCTTTAGGCAGTGTTAATTCACCTTTCTGCTGCTTGTCTTCTTCCCCTTGGTCCTCTTCTTTGTCTACTTAGTCACCTCCTCCCCCTTCAGGTGAATCTGATGCAGTCTCTTCTGATGTGCTGTATATTTCCTGTACCTCTTCTTTCTTTTTCTTCTTCTTGTTGTTGGGTGCATCGTATTCTTCGCAGGTGACTACAAGACTTCCGATGAGGTCGGGGTCAGACAGTTCTGTCTGTTCAACTGGCACTAGAAATTCTTCAGGGTACTCCTTGGTGATTTCCTCCATATCTTCTTCAGTGAGTTTATAATAAGATTGGAGCTCTTCCTTATGTTCGTCTCTGCGTGCAGTGATATATATAAAATGCCTATCTACATGGAACTTCGCAAATGGCCTGAACCGATGCAGTGTATTCGACGTCATGTGAGGGAAGGATTCAATGGCCCTCTTCAGCTGCAGATAATAGGTGTGGAGCATCGCGTTTGACTGCCATTGCTTCAACATGTCGCTTGAGTACCATAGCGTAGTGAACTTTGCAGCTAGTGGTTCGGACGGCTCAATTTCAGGGAAGGTCACTCCTTTCGACATCTCCTAAGCAATGAAGGCGATGAGAATCAGCAGTCAACTGAAATGAAACTCATAGACCTAATCCTGACCTTCGCGACAGTCTTTCTCTAACCGGTTGACGAGGTAGCTCACCCAGTTCATTTGCAGTCCTTCAACGCATTCTCCTACGAGGTCGACGACGAATGTTGGCATAGGGGTAGACCCAGGGTTCAACGCTACAACAACGCACCAACAAAACCCTAACTACCGGCCCTTTTAGCAACACCTGCGAAGAAGATGAAGTCTCACCCGAGGTAGAGGCAAGGGTGGTTGCAAGACATAGGTGTCTGCAACCTTAGCTGGGACACGGATCTGTGATTAGAATACTCAAGAGAGCACTTAGCACCATCAGTTCCTCAATATGAAACCAATATTCACTTTGCTGATAAAATAGAGCTTCACAACATTCACACTGATCTAATGTATTTAATCACTTAGCATAGGTAAATAGATCAGATCTAGTGGATCAAGCACTAAGCATATTCATACATATCATATCTAACATTCTCACATATCATTAGCACTAAGCATAAGTAGATCTATCTAGTCATCCCAAAGCACTTAGCAAACAACATATAAATGTATCGGAACATCGCACAGAGAAGAATAACACAGTATTCACATGGTTCACCCCCACCCTGGGGCTATGTCCACCAACTCTTCTTCTTTATTATCTTCAGTTAATCGGTTACATGCATAGAGCCATCAAAACCCTACTTTGCCTAGGACAGGAGATCTGCGCAACTCGCTAGATCCTCCTTCCCCGAGTAGATCTAGGCACACAGTCTCCCACAACTTCTTTCAATGACTTTCACTTAGCTCTACAAGTCTCACACAGACACAAAACACTTACAATCCATAGATCTAGCACTTAGCTCATCAACCTATCGATCTAACATCACATAGCTTCCTTTCCTTTCATTTCCTAGACATCTATTTATACATTACAAAATAGGCCTAAGCATGGGTAAACCCATGGGCCGACATCCCAATCCCATTACATAATCCCAAAAACCCCCAAAGGGCCCAAAAGTGGGTCGAGATCCCGTGATCTCCACTTCATCTTGCGCTCCTCCTTCGACAGGCTGTTGAAGTCCAAAATAGGTCAACATGACCAAGAATATCCCAAAACTTGGTCAAGGGCCAACAAGCCCCCAACACTCACCTGTGACTCATCCCAAATGACTTTGGTCTGACTAGTTTTGCCTCGAATGCCTTGAGCTTGGATCGAGCTGCTTCGACCTGCTGTTGTGCTATGACCTCTTGCTCGGTGAACTCCTGAATCACTGCGTCATTCACAGGTCCTTCTAGGCATTGTTCTGCTGTATTAACAACTTGCTCTAGCTCTTCTCCTCAGCTTTCAACCTCTGTGAATAATTGGCACACCTTGTCTTGTACTGGTTGAAGCCATTGAGTTACTTCCATAACTCTGCTTTGAATTGTATGGATCTGTTGCTAGGCGGTGCGTTTCTCTTGAGACCACTTCATTGTTTCTACGACCGATAGGGCCTTCAGCTGCGCCTGTAGTGTGTCTGCGTGCTGCTTCGCTTCCTTGAGCTGCGACTCCAATGCCTATAATTCTGGATTCTCTGTGAGGTTCTCATATGTTTGGGCGCTACGGTTACTCAACTGCTTGCATTCCAGAGCAAGAGCTTTTAGTCTGTCAACTGTGCTGCAGGTAGTTTCTTCCCTTAGGTCTCTTACATCTTGTGGGGTTTTGGGCATAGTGCATAGTTCCAAATCTGCAATGTGTTTTTGTAGTTGTTGGATCACTTCTTCAAGTTGTGCCACCTGTTGTGGAACTCGCTTGTCGATCTTTACTTCTACGACTGTCACATAGCGAAGTGCTCTGTTGACCATTTCCTTTACTTCGAGTTGCTCTGCGAGCAACTATTCCTTGCTTTGCTGCAGCTGTTCTTTTTCTTCATCCCACTTCACTTTGAGAGCAAGATTTTCCCATTCTACAGTACTACATTGCTGTAGAAGCACTCCCTATACTTGTGCCAAATCCTAGGTGGCTTGCGTTATTTCTTCCTGTGCTCGTCGAAGGCGAGCTTCGACTGTATCAACGATTTGGTGGAGTTGAGATGGCTCATCTCCCAATTCTGGTGTTCCCACTGACAGAGGCACAGTGGAGACTACACGGTTGGACTGTAGTGCCTGTTGCACCCCTTGGAGCTCAATATCAATTCGATTGTACATATCCTCCTCTCTAGCTTCTTGTTTTTCGATTATCTCCAGTGAAGCATCGTTCAGGGCTGCTACGATGAAATTAAAATCGTCCGAAGTGACTGTAATCTGCATCTTGGTTATAGAAGCTTTTGACTTCTTCTGGGATGAAGGCTTCAGGGGGGAAACCTTCCTTTCCTTTGAGGGGTCCTCCTCATCCCTAGGCGGTGTTACCTCGCCTTTATTTTGCTCGGCTTTTGTGCCTTCTACCTCTTTTCCATCACCTCCTTTCTCTGGTGATATGGAAGCAGTTTTCACTGATGCACTTCTTACATCTTGTGCTTCTTTGGTCTTCTTTGTCTTGCAAGGTCCGGGTGTATTCTGCACTGTTTCTGGGTTGTCGATATCGGATATCTTTGCAAGGTTTGCTGGAATAAGGACGTCTGTCGACCATTCCTTGGTGATCTCCTCCAAGACCTCCTCCGTCAGCTTGTAGTATTACTGCAGTTGTTTCTTATGTTCGTCGGCGTGCACTGTGATGTAAATAAAATGTTGATCGACGCTGAAATTCATCAAAGGTCGAAACCTGTGTAGAGTATTTGGAGTCATGCGAGGCTCGGACTGGATGGCTACCTTCAGCTGATTGTAGTAGGCATGAAAAACAACATTTGATTGCCACTATTTTTCCATATTGCTTGAATACCATAGTGTGATGAACTTTGCAGTGAGTGGTTCGAAGGGCTCGATGTTCAGGAAGGTCACACCTTCTGGCATCTCCCAGGAAATAAAATCGATCAAGATCAATAGCCAGTTGAAGTGAAATTTGTACCCTTGATCCTGAGCTTCTCTACAATCGAGTTCTAATTGGTTCACCAGGTACTTTGCCCAATTCATGTGTAGGCCCATCGCGCACTTCCCTGCGAGGTCGACTACAAAGCCGGTGACTTGGGTCAGTCGGTTCTTTCGTACTAACTTCCCTACGATCAATTGACAGGCGAGGCACACTGTGCCACTCTAGATAGAATCTATCTTGTAGCCTTGCGTTCCTTTCTCGACATCGCCATATGTCTCTTTGATCCTTTGTGCTAGTGCTCAGTCTGTGGTCTTTTCGGGATAGAAATCCTGTGGGTCAGGGCCTTGCATACTCAGTCTGGTGATCTGATTGATCAACGTCGGATCAACTGTTACACGAAGGTTTATCCATAAATAATTGCCATGGTAACAGGACAACAACAGTTTGACACATGCATTCACCTCTTGGTGTCTTCCAAAGTGAGGAATCTTCATGACATTGAGCAGTGTGGACTGTGCGAGGTTCATAGTCCATGATTGGGGAATTATCTTCAAATTATTTCCCTTTGTTCTGGTTAGGTACTTATGTGGGGCGAGCATGTTATAGACCTTCCTGTCACCAAGGTTGAATTTGCTAAACTTCAACGTTACAATCTTTTCTTGATTTGCATGAAATGCGCATATCCCCTTCGGGAGGTACGCAGTGACCAAGGTGTACTCAAAGTCTTTGGGCACACTGTCTCGATTTATTGCGCCTCTTAGAGGTGGTATATATGCGGGTAATATGCTCAGGATCAATTTAGCATTCACGAGATCATCCCTGTGCTTGGTTCACCTCTCATCTGATTGCCGAGATGGTTCGACTGTGCGAGCAGTTGAGGGAGACGCTTTCACTGTTCTTGTGGATGAAGCCTGTACACCTACAGATAATCCTATCTCCGACATGAATCTTTTAGTCATCAAGTCGAGAAGTATTTCTGTCACTAATTCTTCGATTGCAGTGAGCTCATCGGACATACGTGCTCAGGATTAATTATATCGGGTTCAAGATCAACTTAGAAACTGCAATGTAATAGATGGAGACAATATGATGATCACTTTGCAAGATCAGCTTAGTCTGCGGGCTCAAATTATCAGTTAGCAAAAGTGTTCTCGGTGCATGGTGCGATGGGATAAATAGGTAACTTGAGAACGGTTCGCTTGCAATGGGTATGAAGCCTTCATTAACTCTATTCGGTCTGTTATGCCGCGGTCCAACAATCTGGTGGTGAACCATAAATGCTTTTTGATCCATTAGGAGCGTCGATCAAATGGTTATAATGTCCCCAACTACTATATTGCTTCGCCACGGCAAAGTGCCATGTGTCGTTGTTCTGATATCTCGATGAAGCTCCAATTTTGAAAATTTTCTTTCTGCGAAGTTCCCTCTGGAACCTTCTGCAAATGTTCCATCTTAGCTCGCTTCTTACTTAGTTTTCTAGCCTTCTTTCTAGTGAGCTTCGTCTCGGTATTCCTTTTTTCATTCTAATTCTTATCTTCTTTTGACATAGTCACTGTGCGCTACTAAGATTCTTTCCTATGATTTAGGGGTAATACCTCTTCTTTATCTGGGATAGGTACTTTAGTCTTCTGTGGGTCCTCTAGCGTTCTTGTAGCTTCGACACCTAAGCCTCTAGTGTTAAATAACTTCGATTTGTTCTCCTGTTCTTCAATCAAGTGTGTTATCCTTCTAGTCATGAAATCTTTTAATTCTTGTTTCTTCTGCTCTAGAACTTCTTCTTCTTCCTTGATCTCTATCAATCCAAGGTTTTCCTAGTAACATGGTAAATGGGGTGTTGTCCTCAATAAATTTAATAATCTCAAAATCTTCTTCTGTCGAAGTTCCATTGGCATTCATAGATATCTGAGTGAGCTTTCCACATAGGTTCACCAGTTTCCCTCTAAATAACCCTATCCCTCCTAATGAAGGAGTCATAGCAGGCTTCCCTAAAATTTCCCAAGTTCTTTCTGTCATAATATTCAGCTGTGTTTCTTCATCCATAACACAGTCAATGTCGAATTCTTCTATTCTTGCTTCAAGGCATTCCTTTTCTTTGAATAGCTCTGATAATCTGACATGTCGATGATCCTTTAGGGTTTCTGTCATCTAGAGAAATACTTTCTCTGATTCTTTCTAGGATTCTACCATAGTCTCTGGATCTACCTTAGGGTTTTCTTGATTCAGATTCATTCTTTTAAGCTTAGCAATCATTCTAGGGCAATCCAATACTTCATGGTCCATAGCTTTGCAACAAAGACAACTAGGTCTTCTCCCAGGGCGTTCCTTAGCAAGATGTCTCGATCTTCTGCAACTGCAACAGAGTAATAATCCTCTCTTTCTTTTAAATGATCCCTAGCTTCTCCTGTATTGCGTGCTAGGATCATAGGAGCTAACCTATAACAAATTATTTCTAGGATCCTGCATCCATTTGTTAGTCCAAACATTCTTTCTATGCATAGGTATAACATATTTTACACTATTCTTATCAGATATATTCATATCAAACCTTCTTTCATCTATTAATGCCCTAGTTTTCAATCTAGGACAAAACCTATCAAACATACCTAGATTCATACTTTAGAAACAAAAAATTTCACTAATCTTACTTTTACAGAGCACAAAGCTTCTAGATCTATAACTTTTCACTATTCTTACCTTTATCAGAGCACAGAGCTTATAGATCTTACCTCTTTCAACTAGAACTTCTCACTTTTATCTTTCTTAGAGCACAAAGCTTGCATATCTTACCTCTTTTCTTCAGATATGATCCTTCTCCTTAGCGCAGAGCTTTCGTAGATCAAGTAGAATGCTGCGCACTAGGGAAACATATCTACACACAGAGATTTCATATTTTTAGGTCAAATCCTTGCAAAAAGCTTCTTCTTTCTTAGTTCCCAACAATCACAGTTTCAAGTCCTAGAAATGGAACCATTTGTTGGCACAGGGGCAGATCCAGGGTTCAACACTACACATCGCACCAACAAAACCCTAACTACCGGCCCTTTCAGAAACACCTGCGAAGCAGATGAAATCTCACTTGTGGTAGAGGCAGGGGTGGTTGCAAGACTCAGGTGTCTGCAACCTTAGCTAGGACACAGATATGTGATTAGAATACTTAAGAGAGCACTTAGCACCATCAGTTTCTCAATATGCAACCAATATTCACTTCATCGATAAAACAGAGCTTCGTAACATTCACACTAATCTAATGTATTTAAGCACTTAGCATAGGTAAATAGATCAGATCTAGTGGATCAAGCACTAAGCATATTCATACAAATCAAATCTAACATTCTCACATATCATTAGCACTAAGAATAAGTAGATCTATCTAGTCATCCCAAAGCACTTAGCAAATAACATATAAATGCATCGAAACATTGCACAGAGCAGAATAAAATAGTATTCATGTGGTTCACCCCCGCCCTGGGGCTACGTCCACCAACTCTTCTTCTTTATTATCTTCAGTTAATCGGTTACATGCACAGAGCCATCAAAACCCTACTTTGCCTAGGACAGGAGATCTGCACAACTTGCTATATCCTCCTTCCCCGAGTAGATCTAGGCACACAGTCTCCCACAACTTCTTTCAATGACTTGCACTTAGCTTTGCAAGTCTCACACAGACACAAAACACTTACAATCCATAGATCTAGCACTTAGCTGATCAACGTATCAATCTAACATCACATAGCTTCCTTTCCTTACATTGCCTAGACATCTATACATTACAAAATAGGCCTAAGCATGGGTAAACTGATGGGCCGACATCCCAATCCCATTACATAATCCCAAAAACCCAAAAAGGACCCAAAAGTGTGTCGAGATCCCGTGATCTCTGTTTCTTCTTGCACTCCTCCTTCGATAGGCTGTCAAAGTCCAAAATAGGTCAACATGACCAAGAATATCCCAAAACTTGGTCAAGGGCCAACAATGAACCCCGTAACCTACGTTGGTCTGTTCTTCCTAATGAGCTTACCAATGATCAACTAGAAAGCTAAGCACACTGAGCCATTCTGAATGGAGGCTACCTTGTAGCCCTGCTTCCACTTCTCCACATCGCCATAGGTGTCTTTGATTGTTTGTGCGAGGGCGTGATCTGCAACCTTCCCTGGGTAAAAATCATGTGGGTCTGGTCCTTGCATGATTAATCTGGTGATTCAACATCGGATCTACTGTGATACGCCTATCCAACCATAGGTAACCACCATGGAAGCACGATAGCATGATCTTAATGCACGTGTTAACCTCCTGATGTCTTCCAAAGTGTGGTAACTTCATTACATTGAGGATTGTGGACCTCGCAATGTCCATGGTCCATGGCTGGGGGATTATCTTCGACTTCTTCTCCACTGTCTTGGTTAGATACTTATGTGGCACGAGCATTCCATAGTTTTTGCAATCTCCCAAGTTATAGTCGTTGATCTTCAATGTCATAATCCTTTCCAACTATGGTTTGACTACGCATATCCCCTTCGGGAGGTATGCAGTAATCAATGTGTAGTCAAAATCTTTTGAGATGTTGTCACAACTCACCGCACCAGCTAGAGGCGGGATGTAGTCGGGCAGGATTGATGGGATTAGCTTCACATTCGCCAAGTCATCACGATTCTTACTATGTTTCTCAACAGCGGGTCGGCTAGACCGACGTTGCGCAGTCGATGAGGATGCTTCCAATCCTCACGTTGATGAAGCTTGTACGCCTGCAGACATCACCTTCTTAGCCATGAGGTCTATTAGGATCTCTTCGATAGAATTTTCTACTGCGCTAATATCGTCTAACATACACGCTCGAGATCAGATATCTCAGGTCGATGAACAAACACTAAAGGTAATAGAATGGGTGGCGAGGTCTCAATAAGCACAATGCGGTAATAGTTAACTCTTTGTGGGCTTGAATAATCATTGTTTGCAAAAGTGCCCACAGTAAGACGTTCGATGGGTTAAATAGATAACATCGTGACAGATCCCTCCAATGGGTAGGAACGCCTCAATCAATGTTGTTCCATCCGTTATGGCACGATCCCAATGGTCCAATGGTGAACATTCCAGAAATAACTACGTTTCTATCCATTCTGGAACATCGTTCTAATGGTCGGGACACCTCCAACGGTCATATTGCTTTGTCATGGCAAAGTGCCAATCTGTGCTGTTCTGATATCCCGATGAGGTTCAAATTCTGCAAGTCTTCCTTATGTGAAGTCCTCTCCAGAACCTCTTACAATTTTTCTAACTTAGCTTTCTTCTTGCTGAGCTTTCTGGCCTTCTTTCCTGTGATCTGAGTTACTGGGTTCCTCTTTCCATTCTTATTATTATCTGTACTTAACATAGTAACTTTGCACCGGTGAGATTCTTTCATAGGGTTCGAGGGTAATACTTCTTCTCGTTCTAGAGTAGGTGTTCTACTTTCCTATATGGATAGGTTCTTCAAGTCTTCCTGCATTCTTTCAACTTTGACAACCCGATCTCTAGCCCTAAGTTGCTTTGACTTGTCCTCGTGTTCTTCTATTAAGCGCACTATTCTCTTAGCCATGAAATCCATTAATTCTTTCTTTTTCTGTTCTATAGCTTCCTCTTCTTCTTTCCTTCGGATTTGATCTTTCTCAACCTAGGTATCTTGGTTTGATTCTTAATCCCATATTTGTGAAGGTATCTTTCAAATTCTTTAGATGTATATTATTTCCCATTATCA
>ML806270.1:64226-76799 GCA_009831015.1 Picea engelmannii
CAACTTCTTGTATATGAGCAATTAATGATATTTGATGCATTGATTAAATTAAGGATTGATTATTCTCATTAGATGCTATATTGTTCCAGTGTTTATTGACAAGTAACATTATATGCCATTGTCATTATTGCAATCATTGACTTTGTCAATAATTACTGTTGTGTATGCTCATGTATATTAAATATTGATAGTCATTGAGTATTAACCACTATTGCATGTACTAGTTTTATTGTTATCTTGCCTCGTAAGTAGGTGCCTTTTGTGGTTACTCTTTACTTGACTATCTTCTGGGCGGTAATCTTTGAAGGGGAAACTTGCCTTAATCCTTTTCCTTTCAAAACCCCAGATTGCCAGGGACGTCTCCCTTGGGATTAGCCACCCTAAACAGAAAGATACCCCCATCGAGGTGACAGTGGGTGGGAAGGCTCCTATTTTTCCAGTTTGACCCTTATCCTTCAGCTACCTGACCTAAACTACAAACTGAGCGATAACACAACTTACACTGTCTCTGCAAGCCTTTCAAAATTTTCAAAAAGATGCGGGTACTCTGCCCGCATAACTTCTTCATGCTCCCATGTCGCGTCCTCGGGACCGTACCAGATCCACTGGACCTTTACAAGCTCTATGGCTCAATTCCGGAGCTGTTTTCTTTTCCTATCCAATATGCACACAGGATGCACTTGCAGGACACCTTCTGGTTCCACCTGAACCACATTCCAATCGATAACATGATTAGCATCAAGTATATATTTCTTAAGCAGTGAAACATGAAACACATTATGTACAGTCATAGATGCACGTAATGCAAGCATGTATGCAATTGTCCCAATCCTTTCCAGGATCTCAAATGGTCCACAAAATCTTGCTAACAACTTGGCGCAACTTCCCAGCTTTAGGGAACTCCTGTTAGTTTTCACTTTCAGGAAAACATGGTCACCCACTTTGAATTCTCTATGGGTTATGTTACTAGCGTAACTTTTATGCCTGTCCTGGGCAGCTTTTAGATTCTGTTTAATTTTTATCATTTGATCTTCCATCTCTTTGAGCAGCTTAGGCCCAACTACTGCTCTATCAACTGGATTATCCTAGCTCACTGGAGTGTTTCACTTTCTTCCATAAAGCGCTTCGAATGGTCTCATCTTCAATGATGCATGATACCCATTATTGTAGGTGAATTCTACCAAATGCAGGTAGTCTTCCCACCTTGATGGTTTATCCATCACATACATTCTTAGTATGTCTTCTATTACCCTGTTCATGCTATCTATCTAACCATCAGACTCAGGATGATACGTTGTACTAAAGTTTAGATTCATCCCGAATCCTTTGAACAGTCCTTTCCAGAAATTTGAAGTGAATTTCGGGTCCCTATCAGACACAATTGTCTTAGGAATTCTGTGCAAGCGTGCAACTTCTTTTAAAAAGATATCAGCAACATCAGCTGCCCTGTGGGTGGTTTTCAGTGGAATAAAATTGGTATCTTTAGTAAGCTTGTCCACCACCACCATGATTGAATCATGTTGCTTGTTGGTTCTAGGTAGTCCAGTGATAAAATCCATTGTTACCACGTCCCATTTCCATTCAGGAATGGGTAAAGGATGCAGCAACCCTACTGGGTGCCTATGCTCAGCCTTAACCTTCTGTCACTCCATACATCTGGCGATGTATTCAATGATTTCCTTCTTCAGACCCAGCCAAAAATAATGGCTTTTGACTGCTGCCACAGTCTTCTGATATCCAGGATGTCCAGCATAAGCCACATTATGCATCTCCTTTAGAATTTCCAGCTTCAATTCTCGGACATTGGGTACATACACTCTGTTTTTATACAGAAGTAAACCATCAGTTCCCAAGGTGTAACTTTCCTTGGTCTGTGGTCTCTCACGCTGTTGTATCTTTGCTACAAGACTTCTGCACTGCAAATCAGTATTTGCAGCTTCCAAAATTCTGTCTTTCATCTCAATCCGATACATGCTAATGGTTGTAGCATGTAATTCGTGCACTTTTCTGCTGAGTGCATTAGCCACCTTATTTTCTTTCCCTTTGATATGCTTGATATCAAAGGCATATTCGTACATAAACTCTAGCCATCTGATTTGCCTCGCATTTAAAGTCGGTTGATCAAATAAATACTTCAGACCATTATGGTCTGTTCTCAACTAAAATCTCTTGCCCATGAGGTAGTGTCTCCATTTCCTCAAGGTGTGAACGATTGATGCTAGCTCTAAATCGTCAGTGGCATAATTCCTCTCATGCTCCTTCAACTTTCAGGACTCGTAACAAACTGCAAATCCCTCTTGGCTGAGAACTCCTCCCAACCCTTCCTTACCCGCATCTGTGCACACTACGTAATCCTTATTTGGATCTACAATCTTCAGGATTGGAGCACTAGTTAGTAGCTACTTCAATTGCTGGAAGCTGCTCTCACATTCTTCAATCCACTAGAACTTCTTCTCCTTCCTTTGCAAGGAAGTGATAGAATGAGCTATCTTTGAGAATCCGGCTATAAACCTATTATAGTAGCCTGCCAAACCCATAAAGGATCTAACTTCTGCCACATTCCTTGGTGCTGGCCATTCTTGAATGGCCTCTACCTTTTCAGGATCCACAGTGATCCCTTCTTTAGATATAATGTGTCCCAAGTAATGAATCTACCTTTGATAAAATGAGCACTTGCTCATTTTTGTGTACAGCCGATGTTCTCTCAACACCTGCAACACCATTCTCAGGTGTTGCTCATGTTCTTCCTCTGTCTTGGAATACACCAAGATATCGTCCAGGAAGACTATGACAAACTTGTCCAAATAATCTTTGAACACTCCATTCATTAAGCACATGAAAACAACAGGCGCGTTGGACAGCCCAAACGACACCACCGTGAACTCATAATGGCCGTACCTTGTTCTAAAGGCGGTCTTGCTGATGTCCTCATCATTTATTCTCACTTGGTGATATCCATATCTGAGGTCTATTTTTGAAAATATTTTCACATCCTTCAACTGATAAAAAAGATCATCAATCCTTGGCAGAGGATACTTGTTCTTGACAGTAACCTTATTCAACTGCCGAAAATCAATGCACAGTCTCAGCATCCCATCTTTCTTCTTCACGAATAGGACCGGGGCACCCCACGATGACACGCTGGGGTGAATGTATCCCTTCTTTAGTAGCTCTTCGAGCTGCAATTGCAACTCTTTCATCTCTGGCGTACTCATTCTATAAGGAGCCTTCAAAACTGGAGCTGCTCCAGGCATCAAATTTATAGAAAGAATGATGTCCCTCTTCGGAGGTAGTCCAGGTACCTCCTGAAATACGTCCTTGAATTCTTTGAGTACCTCGTGGTCTTCCAGATTCGAGACTACATCTCGGGATGCTTCTTCCGCCCGAGCTGCAAATAATTGACAACCTTTCCGTTAACATTTCTTCAGCTGCATGGTTGATATTTCCCTCACAGCCACGGCTCTGGGAATTCCTTGGACTGTTACCTGATTTCCCTCTTCGTTCAGGCATGTAAACCTCTTGTTACGGAAATCCAAAAGGGCATGGTACTGGTCCAACTAGTCCATCCCAATTAAGCAATCGTATGAGCCTAAAGGCAAAATGTTCAATTCAACCTTGGTGCTCAATCCTTTCATGTCCACTGAACAAGACTTAACCAATTCAGTGACCTTCCTCTTGGTCCCTATGGCCAAATTCACTAACCAAGACTTTTCATGTTTGCTTATTGTTAAATGAAAACTTTCCACCACTCTAGGATCTATATAACTATGGCTAGCCCTTGAATCAATTAAAATAACAAGTGGTCGGTTGTTGATCGTACCTTCCACTTCAATCATGTGCGATTGAAATTCTTCTTGTTTGTTGTCCAGGGATGCATAGATCCTTGGCATTTTACTGCCCATATCCTCCATTGTTTCAGCTTGTTGAACAGTATAGACAGTTCTCTCTTTATCTTTTCTATGGGGGTAGTCTCTATACCTATGATTCCCTTTACAGCCCCAACACTCCATAGGTGGAGACCTTGGCATCTGCTCACTCCCTTCAACTTTCCTGGGCTCTCTAAAAGATGACTGTCCCCAAGGACTGTTCCTGAAAAAGGGAGGCTTGTTTCCCTTCTGCTTCTATTCTTTCTTAAACCTCTTCTGGTCATCCCAAGCCTTCCGAAAGGCAGGCTTTTCTCTTTGCTGTTCGTATAAGCATTCGCCCTTCTTATGGTTTCTTCCATGGTCTTAGGATCGTCATATTGAATCTTGTCACCAATGGAAGGTGGCAGTCCACTGAGATACCTCTGAATTTTGATAGCCTCGGCTTTGATGAATGGAACATACTTCAGTAGTTCCAGAAAACTTTGTTCATACTCATCAATGGTCATGCTGCCCAACTTGAGTTTGAAGAACTCCTTCATCTTTGTCATAGTATCTTTTGGTCAGGTATTTCTTCTCGAAATACCTCTTAAACTCCTTCCACATGACCTATTTCTCTCTGATGTGTTGCACCTGCACCAACTGATCCCACCACATGGATGCTTTTTCTTTCATCTGGTACATTGCAATTATTCCTTCTGCATGGGCAGAATAATTATGTAGTTGGAAGTATTTCGTCATACCCAGCAACCATATTTTGGCATCTTCTTCCTTCTTATGTTCACCATCGAATGTAGGCAGTTTAATCTTGTTGATTTCCCCTTTCAATTCATCCCTTCTAGATTTTCAGTGTTTTCTGGTATGAGACGAGCTCGAACTGCTACATGTTCCCCTACTTGAATGTCTTTGGGAGCGACTAAGATGTCGGCTACCACTCCTCGACCTCCTTTTCCTCTCGGGAGTCCTGACGCTTCTTGATCTCCTTCTTCTCCCAGGGGTTCTGCGACTCTCCGTCTTACTTGAGTCTCTTCCCTTCTCGAGTTTCCTCTCTATTCTTTCCAGGCTCTTCAAAATTTTAAGTTTAATACACCCTGTTGATCCCTGACTTTCATGAGCTTTCAGCTATCAGCTCGGTGAGCCTGGGCCTCTCTTTGAAATTCTTCAATGATTTTCATTATGTGTCCTTCCTTATCCTTTTCTTTTCCATTCCAATTGGAGTTCGATCCTTCCACTTCCACATTGACATTCTTTCCTTCTCGTTCGTCTCCTGTTTCAGAGGCAATCTGCACCTTTTCCCATTCCATACTCGACATTGGTTAGCTGGAGTCCTGACCCTCATTGAACTCTGCACACACACTGTGCAATTCAATTCGAATTTTGTCAAGCCATTAAACCTTCAGGAAAAATCCATGACATTTATAAGCCATTACGAACAAGTACACAATCGTTTTGATTCAATAAGTTTCCTGAGCTCTTGTTCGGCTCTGCAAATTTCGGGACTTCAGAACTTCATTTCTCGGTACTTTGGGTTTCAGGACTTTGGGTTTTCGGTACCCAGGAGTTCACTATGCAGTGACCTCCTACTCCCTTTCACTACAATCCCCAAAATCTGAAATTTCAGGTTTAATTACTCTCTTGGTCCACAGCACAACTGTTGCCCTTAACTGTGATGGGGCATAGCGTGTTCCAGAAGATCCACATCAACTTTGGTGATGTCATAGGGGTCCCACCAATCTCGCCTTTCTTCTGGACTCACCGTCATGTGGTACACGTTCATTCACCCACGTCCTTTCCAAACGAGAATCCAATAGCACGAAGCTTTTCGGCATTTCAGTTTTCCAGTTTTCGGGACTTCGGGACTTCGGGTTTTGGGGTTTCGGTACTTGTGAATTCCCGTTTCACTCCCCTTTCCAACCCCCCCGACTTCCAAAATTATGATTTTGAGAAATCCGAAAGGTTTCGCGACTAACCTGAGCGCGACTCTGTCAAATCCGACGGTCGAGCCTTCCTCTCAGATCTACCGCATATATCTCCACGGATTTTGGGTTTTCAGAAATTCATGTATTGCGATTCCTAGACTCTTGCACAACTCGAAACGGGTTTTTAAACCCTACGCACCCATTCCAGATCCGACGGTCACGAGGGTTCACCTTCCCTCCCGAATCGATCCTAAGGTTCTAACACTATTGGTGTGGAGACCTATCTCCCCGTGGCCATAGACCACACCCACTACGGTTTCACATGCCGCTAAACCTCTTGAGCTTAAAAACTCATCAAGTAACTCCTTGACACTTCAGAGCAAACCAAGGTCCGAAATTGGCCTTCCAGGCCCAATTTCCCTTTGCACTCTCGGTCCAAAGAACGATCCATTGGCCCATTTAGGCTCAGTGTCGAAACCTTGGCTCTGATACCAAAATGTAACGCACCTTTTCAGCTACCATGGCTTAATCGCTCTTAAAAGGAAACTATAACACCTTTTGGTACATAACTCATACAGACATTATATAATCCACATGTGTTTAATCCAATAAATACATTTAAGCTCAGAGTAAACATATTATTTTCTGCTATAATTAACAATTAATAGCTTTTAATGTTAATTCATATACACAGTGGAATTCATGATAACATAAGCATCACAGTCATGCAAAACATGATTAAATCATAATCAGATACTTATCTTTTAACAGTGGTAGATTCCACCAACCAAATGCAGGCCTTCCATGAACCTCCCAGCCTTAGACTGCACTGCTCATCAAGCTCAGCAGTGGGTCACCCCCAAGCTGGGACTAAGCTCCACCCTGAGACAAGGAATCCTAGGCTAGGTTGAGGTTACAGGGAAAATAGCACACAACCACAGGAAGGGATTCTCCCCTAGGAACCACCCACACTCACTACCCACAGACCCTCATTCCCCACATGCATGTTCCACCCCAGGAGTATACACCTTCTCTGTCACCTGGACAGTCCTTCAGCTGCTAACCTCCCTTGCCTTGGGTTACATCAACAGACCGAACCAGAAGTCTCCAAGCTCTGTGGCAGCTACAGGGTTCCTTCCAGGAGTTCTCTCCTTCCTCTGTGCACTCTCTCGCCTAGAGATAATTTCTCACAGGCCAACAACATGTTCTTCCAACCTCAATCACCTCTCTCATCTGGAAAGAGTGTTTTACAACTGGCCAACAAACCTCCCACTCAGTCCATCACTGCGTGGCCACACAACCAATGGGAAAATGGACACGAGATTTTCCACAGGCTCAACAATGGAAAAATGGTTCAGGGTCACGGCTTCGGGACAGAGCCTCCATGCACAGGTTCGGTTAGTCAAAAAGAGGATGCACACAGATTTCCCAGACACCACACAGACTTTCCAATTCAGAAGGGGTACGAGGTTTTTCTGTAGAGGTTGGGTCCGTTGTCCCGCTCAGAGGCCGTACGCCCTTAGGCCATCGGGTGGAATGGAGGATAACCCCTCTCATGGCTCATCTTGGCCATTTTATTTGCATGCACCAGGGTTGACACTTGTCACCCATGGAACTGCATGCGTTCCACCAGCACGCGTTCCTCCCACCATTTGGAAAATCACATGTCCTTCCAAAAGGACTTAGGATAAAACATATAATGCACATGTTCTTTTGGAATAATAATAAAATATTATTCCCAGGCTTAAGCCCCCTAGGCTAAACACTTAGCCCCCTTTTTCCCACCTTCCAGCCCCTAATTCCTTGCCTACTCTATGGATGCTTAGTCCCCCTTCACTCATTCATCATGGTCGGTCTGCACATGGCGGTGTTTATGTTTTATTAATTGTTCTACATGATTACATATACAATAGTAGGCTCCTGGCCTTCAACACTTAGGATCCATGGCCTAACAAACACATAAGCCACCCGCGTATAAAAACTTGTCTCACCAGCCTATAAAACATAATTACAATTCCTTTTAGAACATAATTTATGACAGGGCTCGGCCTTGGGGACACTACACCTAACACATATATCAGCTCAGAATTGGAGGGTAAACATTTGTGCTAACACACTGTCAACCCGTCACATCAACTTGTCACTGTCACTGATACTCAAATAAATCATCTCACATGGATCATATACTAAGGACACCTCTCAACTATATGTCCAACATCACCAACACATGGCTCATCCAAGCATGTACCAAACCATCAACCTGTACCCTACCAAGCATCAACCGTGTACAACAACATGTGCATCAACCATGCACCAACACTTGTACAACAACAAGTGCATCAACCATGCACCAACACATGTAACATATACCTCAACCATCAACCATATACATCAACCATCAACCATGTACATCAATCATCAACTATGTACCAACATATGCATCAATGTATAAACCAAAACATCAAGCATGCATTATAATCAACCAAGATCATATACCAAGTATATGCCTCAACTATATTCCAATATCACAAAGATGTGCCTCTAACAATGAACCATAAAAACCATATACAATGTACCAATGATATGTCTCAAGAAAAACACCAAAGAATGAACCTCAACCATATGCAACAAATGCCTCAAATAAATACCATATGATATGCCTCAACCATGTACCACAAGATATTTCATAAACCATGTACTAAACAAGTACCAGAACTCTCAAGATGTGCATCAAGCATAAACCATAATATCCAAAATATCATCAAGCCATGCCACCAAATATGAGTGATAACATTACCAAGATATAACCCTCAAAACTTACACAATGACATACCTCATAACCTGTGACAACTATTGGCATAGGGGCAGACCCAGGGTTCACTGCTTCAATGAAGCACCAACAAAACCCTAACTATCGACCCTTTCGGCAACACCTGCGAAGCAGATGAAGTCTCACCCGAGGTAGAGGAAGGGGGGGTTGCAGGACTCAAGTGTCTACAACCTAGTTGGGACACAGATCTGTGATTACAATACTTAATAGAGCACTTAACAGTTAACATTCATTATTATTTAACTCTTATTCACATCGCAGGTAAAACCCTAATTATAGAGCAGCGCAATATTCAACAAGATCTAACATATTCAAGAACTTAGCACGTAGAAACAGATCATATCTAGCATTCATTCACATTACTAAGCACTAAGCTACTATATCAGATGCATCTAACATACATTAAGATAACAACACTAAGAATAAATCACATCAATCACACAAAGCAACCATAACATAGGATATACGTGGTTCACCCCCAGCGTGGGGCTACGTCCACCAAATATTCTTCTTCTTTATTATCCTCTGTCAATCTCCTTACATGCACAGAGCCTCAAAACCAACTCCACATAGGATAGGATATCTGCGCGCACCTCGCCAGATCCTCCTTCCCCGAGCTTGGCATAGCACAGAGCCTTTCTTACAATTACTTGCACTCAACTCTGCAAGTTCTCAACACATGGTATGCAGAGAGCCAACTCAATCACATAGATCCAACTACTTACATTGCTTGCACTTAGCACGACATCACTTAGCACCGCATACATATCTTACTTACATTGCCTAGATTCTTATTTATACTTTACAAAATGGGCCTAAGCATGGGTAAACCCATGGGCCGACATCCCATACCCGTTACATAAACCCTAAACCAAAAAAGTCCGCAAAAGGTGGTGAGATTCCGCAATCTCTGCTTCGCCTAGCGCTCCGTCTTCGACCAGCCTGTCGAAGTCCCAAAATTGGTCAAACATGACCAGCGTTTCCATGAAAGCTGGTCAAGGGCCAACAAGTCCCCAACACTCACCTATGACTCGTTTCGATTCTCTCTGATCTGAGTAAGTCTGCCTCGAAGGCCTCGAGCTTGGTTCGAGCTGCTTCGACCTATTGTTTTGCTAGAGCCTCTTGCTCGAAAAAATCCTGAATGACCTTCTCGGTGACGGGTCCTTTCAGTCGTTGTTCAACTGAGGTGACTACTTGTTCTAGCTGTGCACCTTGTCCTTCAATCTCCTAAAAAAGTGTGCAAGCTTCATCCTGCACTGGCTGGAGTCTTTGGGTCACTTCCATGACTTTACTCTGGATGGCATGGACCTGTTGCTAAACCGTGCGCTGTTCCTGGGACCTTTTCATTCTCTCGATCATTGACAATGGTTTCAAATATGCTTGCACTTTTGTTTCTTGTTGCTTTGCCTCCTGGAGCTATGAATCCAATGTCCTTAGTTCTGGATCCTCTGCAAGTCACTCATAAGTCTTCACACTTCAACTACTGAGTTGCTTGCATTCTAAGGCCAATGCCTTGATTCTCTTAACTGTGCTTCGGGCAATTTCTTCTCTTTGATCTCGCACTTCCCGCGGAGTGCTTATCACGACTTGTAGTTCTAGTTCTGCTATTCATGCTTGGAGCTACTGAATGGCTTCAGCTTGCTTTCCTGAGAGCTTTCCCACCTAGCTCTTAGCGGTTTCTTCTTCCCTCTGTTCTAAGCCCGTCACAGAGTGAAGTTCTCTGGTGACTATTTCTTTAACTCCCATCTTCTCCGTGAGCAATTGTTATTTCTCCTTCTGGATCCGCACTCTATCCTCTGCAAACTTTGCCTGGAGGTCATCTTTTTGTTGTTACACAACCCGACGTTGCTCTATGGCTTCCTATTTTTCTTGCTTCAGGGCCTCTGTGGCCTTTTCTTTTTCCTCCTGGACACGACGAAGGTGAGCCTCTGTTGATTTTGCTAATCTGTGTAGATGGGCAGGCTCATCTTCCAACTCTGCTCCTTTTGATGGCGGTGGCACAGTAGACACTGTGCGGCTCAAATAGAGAGCCTGTTGTACTCTTTTAAGCTCTGCTTCAATCCTGTCAAACATTGTCTCCTATTTGGCTTCGCTTCTTTGTAAGATATCCTTTGAGGTGTCTGACACAACGACAATAATAAGGTCGATGTCATCCACCGTTAGCATAGTCTAAAATGGTGGTTTATTGCCTTTTGACTTCTTCCGTGATGAAGGTTTCTTTGGATAACCCTTTCTTTTCTTGGATGTATCTGTCTCTTCGAGGGGATCTTTAGGCAGTGTTACTTCGCCCTTCTGCTACTTGTCTTCTTCCCCTTGGTCCTCTTCTTTGTCTACTTTGTCACCTCCTCCCCCTTCAGGTGAATCTGATGTAGTCTCTTCTGATGCACTGTGTATTTCCTGTACCTCTTCTTTCTTTTTCTTGTTGTTGTTTTTGGGTGCATCGTATTCTTTGCGGGTGACTACAAGACTTCCGATGAGGTTAGGGTTAGACAGTTTTGTCTGTTCAACTGGCACTAGAAATTCTTCAGGGTACTCCTTGGTGATTTCCTCCATATCTTCCTTGGTGAGTTTATAATAAGACTGGAGCTCTTCCATATGTTCGTCTATGCGCGCAGTGATATATATAAAATGCCTATCTACGCGGAACTTCACAAATGGCCTGAACCGATGTAGTGTATTCGATGTCATGTGAGGGAAGGATTCAATGTCCCTCTTCAGCTGTAGATAATAGGTGTGGAACATTGTGTTTGACTGCCATTGCTTCGCCATGTCGCTTGAGTACCATAGTGTAGTGAAATTCGCAGCTAGTGGTTCGAACTGCTCAATTTCAAGGAAGGTCGCTCCTTCCGACATCTCCCAAGCAATGAAGGTGATGAGAATCAGCAGCCAACTGAAATGAAACTCATAGACCTAATCCTAAGCTTCACGACAGTCTTGCTCTAACTGGTTGACGAGGTAGCTCGCCCAGTTCATTTGTAGTCCTTCAATGCATTTTCCTTCAAAGTCGATGACAAATGTTGGTGTTAGCGTTAGAAGTCACTCCTAGATTGCTTGTAGGAGCAGAGCCCAATGCCCATCAGTTTTATGTCATGATAGTTTTAATGGGTGATCAAATGGGTAGGGACTCAGGAAGATATTGCTCTAACTCAGGGACTGGGTCTGGTATGTAAGGAACAAAGGAGGTCTTGATCTAACTTCAGTCAGTGAGTTGATTAAAAGATGAGCAGGTAGAAGACTTGGTGAGGGGAGTGAGAAAACTACCTCAGGCAATAGGCCTTTCAGCAGTTTGCAGAAGAAAAACTCTGAATGCAAGATCCTCTTGGTTCAGGGCTTCGAGGAATTGAAAGGGGGACTTGACTGGATCCTCCAATTCCAGGTCATTCAGCGCTAAGAAAATCACAAGGATCAATTAGAAACAATGCAACTATTACAGTGATCCAACCTACATCATCCTATAACAGTTACAACTTGACTGGATCCTCCAATTCTGAGATGCTCTAACATAGTGTAAACAAAGATGTGAAAGAAACTGACATTCATAAGGCAAGAAGTCTCAAGAGTCCATGCATAACCAGAATAACCAGTGCTTCATTAAAGTTTTACAACTGGGAGCCTTTCTCAACCATTGATAGATTACAAAAATGGTGAAAATGCCCAAATATACTCCATACAAAAACCCTAGCAGCGAAAACAAGACACTGCAATAAAATCATTACGTCTGCATGCTTTCTGACAATCTGCGCATGCAGACTCCGGACGATTGCAATCAGAATCTTGACTATCCTGCGGATGGATTGACGTGCTTCAGTCCTTTGCCAAACTTTCCATTTATGGTGGAGACGATGTCTAACCACCTCCAACAACTGCAATAACTACCCTCTTGGGATCAGGAACAGTTCTAGTCAACTCTTCCTTTTGGGGACGTGGAGGTCTTCTCGAGGGGCCACCTGGACCAACCAAA
>ML806270.1:76849-95738 GCA_009831015.1 Picea engelmannii
AAACCTGGTAGGATATGTCGGTCTTGAGATGGGAAAGGTGTGCAGGAGGTCGACACGATAGGCGGGGGCCCCACCTCATTCTGGACCCTCCCCTTTTCATTAAAAGAAGAATGACAAGAGGGTCTAGAAAGGCTTGAGAGCCACTGATCTGGGTGCCTCAATCTCCATCGTTGGAGAGGTGCATGCTCGATTCCGGACCCCCCCCTCCTCGTTAAAGGAAGAAAGTCGGGGGGGGTCTGGAATCGCCTGTGAGCCATTGATTTAGGCATTTAGATCTGGGCCATCGGAGAGGTGCACGCCCAATTCCAGACACCCCCCTCCCCCCTCCACTAAAGGCAGAATAGCAAGGGGGGTGCGGAATTGCGTGAGATCCATTGATTCAGGCGGGCAGAACGTGATCGCCCAAAACTGCCCGTTCATTAAAATGACGCGCCCGCCCTCAAAACTTTGGGAAAGTGGGTTTTTTGGAGATTCTTTCCTTACCCAAGGGATGCTTCTTCAAGAAGGTACCCCCAGTCATAATTATGTGCTAACAGTTGGCACAGGGGCAGACCCAGGGTTCAACGCACCAACAACGCACCAACAAAACCCTAACTACCGTCCCTTTCGGAAACACCTGCGAAGCAGATGAAGTCTCACCCAAGGTAGAGGCACGGGTGGTTGCAAGACTCAGGTGTCTGCAACCTTAGCTCAGACATAGATCTATGATTAGAATACTTAAGAGAGCACTTAGCACCATCCGTTCCTCAATATGCAAGCAATATTCTTTCCGTTGATAAAACAGAGCTTCACAACATTCACACTGATCTAATGTATTTAATCACTTAGCATAGGTAAATAGATCAGATCTAGCGGATCAAGCACTGAGTATTCATATAGATCATATCTAACATTATCACATATCATTAGCACTAAGCATAAGTAGATCTATCTAGTCATCCCAAAGTACTTAGAAAATAACATATAAATGCATCGGAATATCGCACAGAGTAGAATAACACATTATTCACATGGTTCACCCCCACTGTTGCGCCTCCTTCATCACCTTAGTGAGAAAAATGGAGGTGCTTGCAAGATCAGTTGGTTGTACTGAGCAGGACAACTGCAAAGGAAAGAGTTAGAGAAAGAAATAAAAACTACAACTAAGAAATAAACTAAGAAATACAATAACAATTAAATTCATGAGCATAGGGACATAGAAACAAAAAGAATCATAAGACCCATGTCACCAATGTTGAGGCTGATATATTAGTGAAAACAAAGCACCAAGAAGAAAGGGGACTATGAGTCCCTTCTTCCTCCAAGGGAGGGCTCTTGGACCCCCACTAGCAAGCTCTTCTTACAACAAAAAGAAAAATGGAAAGTGATGAAATAACTCTTTACAAATCCACTGAATGAGTGAGATGGATTACACAATGCAATGGTGAAAATATGCTCTTGACAAGGATGAAAACTGTGTTGATGTCGACAAAAAGGGGGACGCGACTCCCAGAAGCAAAGGGCTTTGTGAAATCTACTAGGTGAAGTGAGGAAGTTGAGGAGGTACATGGATGAAGTCAAGATGTTGGAAGACTCAAGACTTCCCTTGGTTGGAGTTTGTGGGAGATAAAAAGTGGCTACAACCATTCAACGAGGTCGAGTGTCAGGGGGACGATAAGACTGGGGATAAGTTGTGTCGGAGGCGGAACAAGGTGAACAAATTCAGAGAGAAGAGGTAAGTGTCCTGTGGGGTACTCTGAAGATATGGACGATGCCTGCAAGGGTATATGGTAAGTAGTACCCCAACCAAGGGTGACATGGTTTGCGCTTTGCCAAAACAAGAAAAAAGGTCACCAGAGGTGATGACAAAAAGGGTAATATAACTGCTGGAAACAAAAGGTGTTTGTACAATAAAATAAAGAATATTGTTGGGAGAAGTGTACAAATACAGAAACGGGTGCCCCAGTGTGATGTGGTTAGCCCGGGTAGGGCGCAATGTGCTCGGAGAACTGGTGGAGGGTGGGGGCCCCATGGGTGGGTTTCTGTATGAGGTAAATGAAATGAAGGGAAATTTTTGCAGATGGGAAAACTGATTGTGGGTGAAATGGAAGGCTCATGATACTGCGGAGGTGCAGTCAAAAATAGAACCAAGAGATAATCTGGGAGTCTTTTGGGAAAGCTAGCAAAATGAGGAAAATGAGTATGTGGTTAATTTGCGACATAATGTAAGACTATCGAGACTCCCATCCCTAAAGGGTTTGTGAAAAACAACATGAGTGTCAAAAGTGCCAAAAGGTGCTATAAATGGGACGACTCATGTGGGTAAGAATGCTACCGGGTGACAGTACCGAAGATGCAAATGGAGGTATGGGCACTGCAGAGCCAGGAATGGGGATCCTAGAGGAAAATGTCAGAGGGTGTGACTGGAAATGTAAGTGCGATACAGATGGAAAGACTACATGCCAGTGCTGAGTATATACCTGAAGGGGTTGTGCTGATGTATGTTGATCAAGTACCTGCACACATGAAAACCAAATACCCAACATGAACAATATCTGAAGAGAATCGAAGATATGAACATGTATTTGATAAGTGTAAATATGCACAAGCATACCTGACCAGGGTATGAAACAATGGCACCCCGGGGGCTCAGGATGAAAAGAGGCCCAGGGACTGCTGTGATGTAGATGATGAGATGTTGATCCCATGGCTGAAGACGGATCGAGAAATGGACACCGTGGGCTCCCGGAATGGTGAGTGGAAGTTTGGCAAAAAGGCCTATATATAGATGTAGGGCCCACATTGCCACCTCATTTGTACTTGATGCTATAGTGATTGGACGAGAAGCATTTAGAGGAGATTTTGAGATTCGGGGAGGACGAGGCATCCGATTGAGGACCCGCGAGTATCAGGTTAGTGGTCTGATCATCCTGCATAGAATTAGGATTTCATTTTTTGGGCAGGGGATGTACAGAGGGCCGTACAGAGGTATTTAGGGGATATGGGCCCCACATGCGCAGGTGATCTTGTAATAGGCATGCATATGTGCGTGCCTGTCCACCAGATATACGTGCATGGGGGCACGGTAGAGGGGATTTAAGGCGTGCTCCAAGGGCACGCCTGTGGGTTGAACAGGCGTGCATCTGTGGGCACCTGTATGGTGAATAGGTGCACCTGGGAGCATGCCTGTGAAGCAAATAGGTGTGCATTGATGCACACCTATGTAGTGAACATGTGCGCACACATGCACACCTATGTAGTGAACATGCGTGCATGTGTGTGCACCTATGGGTGACAAAACCACGCCTTGGAGGCAAGGTTAAGGTGTATAAAACAAGTCGTTTTGATGTTGTTGAAGGTTTCTTGAGCTGATATAGGACTCTATGTTGTGTCTGCAGATGGACAGTTGTTACGATGCCAGTGGGTTGGCGAGAGCGAGATTGGTCCCAACGGCAAGACGCCATGGCGATTGAGGCACCCGGTGTGCGTGTGACTTTGGCAGCCTATGGGTTGCGAAAGTTCTTTAAGTGCCCGTTGATATGGGCACAGGAGTATCTCCTACAGTTCCTGATCCAGATGTGGAGTCCGGAGCTGCACTGCTTCCTCGTGTGAGGAGAGCAGATTCCCTTCATTGCGGTGGAGGATGTATATTTCTTGACTGGGCTCCCATTTTGGGGAACGCCCTTATCGGCGGAGCCGGTGCTGCCTAGGGATACACTGCTCACGACTATTGGCCAGAGATATTGTTCAGGTCAGAACTTTATGTCCGGGACAGTTGTGAGCATTGCGTCTATAGATTCCCTGGCGCATCGCTGTATAGAAGGGATGATTGTACGAGTATATGGGTCACTGGCGACCTAGAGGATTAGCGATGGCCAACTTCTGGTGCTGAAGAGAGTATTGGCCGGTGAGCATTTTGCCTGGGGGATTACGCTGCATGCGAGGATGGTGGTGCAGTTGGACCACTGTTGGTCAACGGATACAGGGGAGTTTGCCTTCAGGTCCATCCTGGTGGCTTGGTTTTTAGAGAGGGTGTCGATGTTGCGCCCGAGGATTCTATTGGGTACGCCTGGGGCGTGAGAGCCGCGACTGAGGTGGTGGTCGACTGTGTTGCTTCGCCATGGTGGTGGCGAAGGTGGCCACTTCTTTTCTGCAGAGGTGACGCAGGTATGGTGGCAGATGTCGCAGGTGATTTTGCGTTACCCCTATGCCGGGGTGGACTTACAGGATGGTCCAGATATGGTGCTACCTCCAGTGGAGGTTTTTGATCATCGAGGTATGTTGATGATGTTTGATGTGTATGTTTTTTCTATTTTTTGAGATAACAGTCCATATGTATATGATATAGATGCTGATACTATCTGTTGTTTGTGTGCATGTGCAGATGTGGCACCTCGCAGGCGTGAGGTGGAGTTGCAGAGAGCGACAGCTCATCGGGATCCTGAGAGACTTCCGCGGGGAGAGAGACGTCGACATGAGGAGGCTACGGTGCGACCATTTGAGCCAGAGAGGGCAGCGAGGAGGCGTCGTTTTGACGACCCGGGTGCTGGGCCATCACACGCTCCTCCAACAACAGCCAGAGTGGATTTTGAGGATATAAGCTGTCGTCTGGAGACGGTGTTACAGGATGTGCCTAAGGGCATGTGGTCTCGCATCCAGGACGAGAGTTTCCTGGAGCAGTGTGGGGGGGTTCTGCCGCCATGGCGGGCCATAGTACGACGAGTAGCAATGGCTGCTGCTATGACGAGCAGACGATTGTCGCCGGGGCAGGAGGGGCCTGTAGGGGGTGGACCACCATCGCCTGAGGCAGGTGGTGGTGGACCGCCACCACCTGAGGGAGGGGCAGGCGGGGGTGCTTTAGAGGCACCGTGAGTGGTGCTTTATGTATTTATGTATGGATATATTTTTTGTATATAGGCTGGTGAGCCCATTTTGTACCGAGGTGCTGCATTGGCCTACGAATACTTATATTTTTTGTATGTAAACATTCGGATGGCCCGGTGGATCTATTGATATATACATGAGTATACATTTTTGAGATCTATGTGGTGTTTACATGTTTTTTGTGTTGATGATGTCTGTTCTAAATATATGCTGTGACAAGTTTTTGGATATGTTTATGTATGTGTAGAGGTAGCTTGATGGGATATATGCCAATCTAACACCATGTTAGCTATGTTATCTGTGATTTGATTCAATTGTCTTGGAATATGTGTAAATGTAATGGAATCAAAATGTCAAGATAAAATCCTAACCTGTAGGTATTTGCGAAATAGGCAAAGATCACGTATGCGGTACACATTGTTGAGCTGGAGAAGGACTAGTTGGGAGTCGAGGAAAATGCTAAGGTGACGAATACCATGATGTTGGGCGTCGGCCAGGAGGCCAATGACAGTAGTGTATTTGTCTTGGTTGTTGGTCGCTGAACCCAAACATATGTCGCTCGAATGGAGCATTTCATGTGAGGGGGTGTAGAGAGCCCAAGCGACCGAAGCGAGATTTTGTGTCCAACGGCTAGTGCCGTCGGCATAGCCAATGTGGTAGGCTGGTGGAGGAGGCATCTGTCAAGAGCACAAATGATAGTTTAGATGTGAGGGATGGAGAACAAAGATTTAAAACACTAAAAAAGAAAATAACCTAAAGTAGAATGACTACTTTTAAGCATAATTTTTTTTTAAGTATAACCCGTTAACGGGTTCTTTGAGAGAGAGGCCTTCGGGAGAGGCCAGAATATATGCGCCTTTGGTGAGGCAATGTTGAATGATGTATGGGCCATGCCAGAGTGACTCAAATTTTCCATGGCCAAAGGTATCATGAGCGATATCGTAGGCAAGGACGAGGTCGCCTTCGCGAAATGAGCGAAGGCTGACATGTCGATCAAAGGTAGCCTTTGACCATTTTTTAGTTGCCTCATTGTTCTCTAACGAAGATCGACGATCTTCATCCAAAGACTCTAAGTTTAGCAAGCGCTGATCCATTTGAGTAGTGTCAGGTAATAGCTCGATTGCGGTGCGTAAGGTAGGAATTTCGCACTCGATGGGAAGAGTAGCCTCAACTCCATGGACGAGGTGAAATGGTGTGAAGGTGGCGCTTGGGCTTTGTTGGCGTAGAGTTGACATTGCTCGCATCATTTCACGGCGTGAATGCAATCGTGAAACAAAGTAGGACAAAAGTAACCTACTTGGATAATCTTCTCAGCAGTGGAGATGCCTGAAAGATGGCCCCCACATGCGCCGTTGTGGCAGTCATTTAAGACTCTATTGGTGGGGTGAATTTGGATCTGATTATAACTAGAGAATCCGTCCATAAAGGATAGAGCCTAGTGGCCGACGCAGTCATCGATAGTTTGGTCGATGAAAGGCATTGGGAAGTTGTCTTTGGGACATACGTGATTGAGATCATGAAATTTGGTGCAAACGCGGATAGTGCCCTATTTTTTGTTAACAGGTACAGGGTTGGAAACCCATGATGTGTAGGCGATGGGGTAGATGAACCCGGCAATGCGTAATTTGTCAATTTCGGCTTTGATAGTCGCGGCTTTGGATGGGTGTAGCGGTCATTGTTTTTGGCGAACCGGTGTAATGTCGGGCCAGGTGTCGATGCGATGTTCGAAAATAGAGGGATCGAGGCTAGTCATTTCTGTGTATGACCAGGCAAAAATATCCCTATATTCTTGGAAGAGGGATTTGTATGCGGTGAGTTCTTGAGGAGTGCAAGCAGCTCCAATGATGATTTCCTCGATGACACCATTTTTTATGGAAATGTCGATTTTAATGGTCAAGGAAATGTTGGCCATGTTGCCTTCTTAAAAAGAATCAAGGGTTGGGATGGGATTTTTGAACCAATCGATAGTCCCTAATGGGATAAAGTCTTTGGTTTCAACTATGTATATAGGATGTTGGTTAGGAGGCGTGGATGCTCCTGGTGGAAAGAAGAGTGCACGGTGGTGTAGCGTGTCCCATGGGCAGTCAGGATGGTTTATCGCTTCAAGTATTTCCTCGTCACAGAGGAAGTGACGGGAATACAAGGGGTCATGAGGAGTGATGTCGGTGACGATGTTCGTGTGGTTGCCCCCTAGTGTGGAAGAGGCAGGGGGGACTATGTTAGGAGATGGTGAGGGTTCACTCGACATAAACCAGATATTAAATTACTGAGGGGTACCCGTGGTAGTTGGGTGTAAAATGTCTGTAGGGGAATTAGTGGGAGAGTTGGGGGGATTGGGGGGTGATTCCTCAGATAAGTCATTTAAGAACCAGGGAGGCGTTGGAAGGGCCTCAGGTTCGGGAGAAATGACATGAAGATCTTCTAGTGGAAAATTAATGTCAATTATCGACTTGTTGGGTTAGTGAAGCAGGGTCAATTGACGTTGCCTGTATTCAAGGATCAAAGGACACTGGTATGTAAAATGAGCTAACAAGTTGCAGAGAGAGCAAGGGCATCTCATACGCTCATTGAATGAAGTGGTGACATAACAGATGTCAGTGATATTGGTTGAGGAGGATGTAGCAGGATTGGGGTTGTTTTGGAAGTTCTGGCGTACTGCAACTAATGTCTGCTAAAAGCGTGGCAGTGCCGGGCAATGGTGGGTATAATGGCCATACTCTGAACATATAAAACAAGCGTATTTGGTGCGCAACCCTTTGCTGCTTGTATGAGGGGTGGTAGTGGAAGTACTAGTGATAGTGGCGAGTGTTGAGGGAGTTTGATTGAGTGGGATCAAATTCTGTAACTCTAGTAAAGACGGGCAGTTATTGGTTGGGTGTCCCTCTTTCTCACATAGTGCGCAAGGTGGTGGGATGCAAGGAGGAAGTGGAGCTGTGGGCTCCTTCTTCTTTCTCCTGCCCCCAGCTATGGCAGGGGGGTTAGTGAGGTGGGTTGTAGTGGGTATGGTGAGAGTAAGTACGGGAATCATCATTGGGATTCCTTCTGTTTGGGGGGGAAGGGATGGTCGAGGGACCATCTTTGGTGGATGTAAATACCAAACGGGAATTGTTAACACCATATTGGGGAGGGTAAGCGTTGTTTCTACCTAGAAAGCTTCGATGCCTGGGGGAGGGTAAAAGAAAGGAATTTGAGTGATGGCTTGGGGAATTGTCTCCCAGGCTGGGATGTGTCCTTGAGGAGAAGCGGATTCGTGGACTGTTGAGGTCGACGAGTTCGCAGGAGGCTCCTGCGGGAGGGGTTCTGCGACTATGGGGATGTCAGGAATGATTGAAGCCTCCTGAGGAGGAAGATTATCCTCTGTGTGAGTTCCATTAGATGATATGATGCATACCTGATTGGAAGGATGAAGGAGCGAGGGTGCTCCATGGTAAGTTCCTAATAATGATGGATCCTTGAAAATTCCAGGACCCATATCGACGAGGGGATATGTGTTGTGGTTGGTCTGGATGAGAGGAAGAATGTTATCGATGTTGGCAGATGGGTTAGGTTCGTAGTGGGAAACCTGTTCAATGGTAATGATCTTCCCGTTGTGGGGGAACATCATTGTGCGAAAGATGGAAGAGACCACTGCCTTCATAGCGTACATGTAGCTACGACGGAACAGGATATTGTAATCGAGCAGGGCGTCGATAACTTCTATGTCAATAAGAATGGTTTTGCCCCCGAGTTCTATGGGGACATTTTGGAAGAGCCCTTTCGGAGATGATGGTCATCTGTTGTAAGCTCGTAAGGTGATGGCAGAGGGTATGAGTTCGGGAGAACCATGTTTCTGCCATACTGATTTGGACATAATGCACGTAGATGCACCTTCATCGATGATGCACCGATGAACTGTGATGTTCTGTATTTTTACTGGGATTTGGAAAGCGATCAAGGCGGGAAGGTGAGGTTTGCCGCTGTCGAGATCGAACGTAATGAGCCGAGTATCTACTGGGTCGACTGCCCCCAAGGAGGAAAGTAATGATTTGCACTGAGTGGGGAAAGTCTGGAGGACCTCCAAAACTGACATGGCAGCCGGCGATTGTGCTAAGTCATCGACAAAACTATAGTTATGAGCTGCCCTAGCCTGTGGGTTGTGTACATTCCTGTGCAATGGGATGCGAGGGATGCAAAGAGGTGGCTCAGTGTTAGGGCGAGGGATCACCAACAGGGGTCCCGTTGGTGCAGGGTTTGTCTCTAGAGGGATGGGAGGAGACTTGACGGGTGTATGATAATGACGGTTACGTGTTTGCAGAAAGATTTCTTCCTCACTAGTGAGGAGGATCATGTGATCTGCTGGATTGTTGGGGTTGAGGTACTGTCCCACCTTAAGGTGGGGGATGCTGTGTATCCTGCTGGGTGTTTATCACTCCTTGATGTGGAATAGGATTCTGTAGCATGGCAGGCGGGGGTTGTTGCACGTATTGTTGTGGTGCATGTTGGGGGGAAGGTGGTGTTGGAGAATAAGGAAGACTACCAGAGTCTTTCAACTATTTGAAATCGGTGATTTGGGGGCAATGATGAATGTAATGGCCAAACTCACCACAAAGGGCACAAGGGAAGATGGTTTTAACATTATTGTTATTTCTCCCTTGGCGTTTATTATTATTGCCTCCCTAGGGGTTCTGATTCCCCTGGTTTTGGTTGCCCCCAGTAGGTTGGTTCTGTTGGGGGGGATTTCTGCCTTGACCTGGGTTATTATTGTTCCTATTTCATCCTTTCTTCTGGTATTGTTCGACGGATGGGTCGGATTGGCTGTATTCAGTTGTTCAAAATTTTGATATTGTTGAACGGGAGAAGGTTGGACGAAATTCACCCCCGCATGAGGATGTGGGGGAGCCATGGGTTGTGGTGGACCAGGAAATGGGAAATATGGATTCTGTGGAGGTATTGATCCATAAGGTACATAGGAAGGCATGGTGCTTTCACTAGTACTATAGGCTAAGGTAGAGGGGGTACCAGAACTCGTCGGAATAGGTGGATGTATGGGGGGTGCCGGTGGTGGTCCACTAATGGGTGGTGGTATAGCAACAGGGTATGATTGTTGATAAGGTGGTGGGGGGTAATAAGGAGTGCCCCCGTATGCCGGTGGGTATTGGGGTGTTCCATACATCAATGGTTGTTGGGGTTGTGGACCGTGATGAGTGGTGGTACCAATCAGCCCGTCTGCTGAGTGAGACATCCCAGGTTTTTCCTGACCAAATGGGACAGGTTTGGGAAGATCAGGAAGTACCGTGTATAAGTACCCTAACTGTGCATAAATGAGGTCATACTGTTGGGCCTTACTGATGGCTTCATCTTCAGATTGAGGGAAGGTGGAAGCTACATCCTTACCTAGAAGAGAGACAAGTGATCTAAGAAACCAGTCGAGACATTGTTGCTTGGTGGTTTCTGCTTTGCACAAACTACGTCGCCTATGCCACTCGTGAATGTGGTCAGCGATGTGTGTGGCTGAGGTTTGTTTGAAATTAGAAAGTAGTTCTAGACCATTGTCGTGGTGAATGGGTAATTGGAAGAAGGTCAAGAATTCTTTGGCCAATGACTCAAAAGTTGTGTGGGATCCTGATTTTTCTTCTACATACCATTTGGCCGATGGGCCAGTGAGTTTGCGTTGAAATAATCGCAGTCTGATGGAATCATCCATAATGCTATTGGAGGAGCACCATAGGTGAAAGGTCATGATGTGGTTGGCAGGGTCATCGCCTGCCTTTCCTTCAAACTTTGGTATGTCCGAAGGTAGTTTGGTGGGAATTGCAGGCCAAGTGGGGTCATGCAATATAGGATCATTGGTAAGTTTGATGAGATCCGGTATGTTGAGAGAGGCCAAATATGGCATCTGCAGTGGGGGGGAAGGATTAGCTCCAGCCATGGTGTGAGTTTGTTGTGAACCTGACCCTTGAGGGGGGCTAGGTGGGTTGGTGCTTCCTCCTTGAGAGGAAGTTGGTCCCCCGCTTCCGTGTAAAGGAGAGCGAGTGAACAGATGACCTTGGGAAGTGGACCCAAGTAATGTAGAACCAAGCAAACCTAATCCTAAAATAGTAGCACTCACAGGAGTGTGTGAAGGAGGTGCCGATGAGTGGGCAAGACCAGACACTCCCCCTAAGATAGGAGGGAGGTTGAGCAAGCGTCGTGAATGACGGGGGTTCTGTGGTTCCCCTATGGTGTCTAACTAGCTCCATGAATGTGTGTAAAGAGTGGTGAGAGTAATATAGAAACAAGAGCCTTTGCATTGAATGTTTACACAATATATATATCCAAATCAAACTGTAATCAGAGATGCATCATACATAAAATGTTTTTTGAAAAAGAAGCATATATGTGGGGAAGTGGTTTTTTTGTCCTCGTGGGGAATCAAAAAAGAAAACAAATGCTCATGTCCTAGAAGACGTAACGTCCTTCCTCTCAAATAGAACTGGACCTTCCAATAGTACTCAACAGTGGGGTCTGAAGTCACTGGAAGAGAAACTAGTGAAGGATGAAATAATTGGTTATAATGAGGGGTAAAGGGGGCATATCCCGAAAGAGCTGGAGATATTTCCCAATAGCCACACAAAATCCAATCAAGGTGTAGTTGCAGCCCACAATTGCCACCTGGGTAGATGTCCTAATTTTGGTCACTAGGTACCTCGGTCAAAGTGCGACATTTAGATTTTCGGCCTAAGAAATGGGTCACGGGATGGATCTTGTCCAAGAGGTGGGCGCCTCAAGGGGGGATGCACAGAACAACCAGACCTCAGCCTTCAACCCTTCATGGGTATCTCCCTGCCTTATGGTAATTGGAACACTTGACTTGAAGGATTTTCAGTTCCCTATTTGACAACATCTATTGTTTTGAAAATGAGAGAACCAGATAACAGGGATTTATTTGGATTCCTATCCCCGGAATCCTACCTAGACTAAAAAATTTCTTTTGGCACCTCCTGTGGAGGAAAACTTAGTGAGTTTTTAGAAATATTTTAGATGTAGTTGTTTTGGGAGGTTGGGGGTGCAAACCAATCTCGTTGATTAAAATGGGAGTGGATAGTCTCGTCAAGAAAAAAGTGGGGTTTTTTCGGAATCCCTTTGGAGGAAACTTACTTTGACCTCCACGTTTCAAGAAGAAGCCATGTGAGTAATAAGTGACTTTTGTTTGTGAGTGAAAGTGTGCCAATTTTTAGTGAATTAGGTGTCACCTTGCTGCGTGTGGACTTCCCTTGGTCCTTACAAGTGTTGATTTACCTAATTAACTAAGTGCCTTTGGTACAACCTTGCGTAATTCAAAAGTCCTAGGAAGCTATCATGTGGACATGTGGGTCCGTTACTATCCCTTTAACTCCCTATTGTGATGTAATCTAGGAAAATCTTGAAAACTATCCTAGATTGAACATGTGGGCATGTATGGGCCCGTTACAAAACCTTTAAACTCTCTTAGTGTTTTGATCTAAGAAAGTAAACTTCAAGCACTATCCTATATTTGTAGCATGTGGGCATGTATGGGCCCGTTACAATATTAAGATGTGTTTGAAAAAGAAAACTAAGAGGGGTTCCAAGAAGGGTCGTTGTCCTCTACCTAAAGGTTTTAAACTTTGTTTAAGGGAGGTGAAATTGTTTCACAATCTTTTTCTGATTCTCAAGGTCGCTTGGAGGCGCGAGAGAAGAGCATACTAAGTGATTGTTACTCAAATTCTGGTCCCAATGTAAGTTAAATGTGATTAAAAATGATTTCCAACTTATATTATGAGTCAAAACAAGCCATCCATGTGGCAAAAAGCAAAGAAGGGAAATTGATTTTAACCTCCTAAGTGCCTATTTGTTTTTTGACTCACTCCTTTATATTATGAGGGGAATAAGTGTGATGCAACTTTAAAACATACTTGGAATCTTTTTTAAGAAGGCAAATGGCCTTCCCCACATCTCAACAACTTTATAATGTGAATTTTTGAACAGATGTGCGGGTCCTAGTGGAGATAGAGGTGCACAGAGCGCAGGTGCGCGAACAGAGATAAGTCAAAAAGCGCACGTGCGCATAACAGAGTGGTCATTTAACCACATGCGTGCACGATGCATGTCTGTGGGGTAAAATACCCGCGCACAAGTGATACACGGCAGAGAAAGAAAAATCCGGGTGGATTTCTCTCAATTATCCTTGGAATTGGATGATTGGCAGGTCAGCTTAGGCCGGTTGGTGCACCTGCAAGTTAAACAAACTAAAAGAAGAGCAATAAAAACCCAATCGGGGGAGGAAATTGATACTTATTCCCCAATGGAGTCACCAATCTGTTGCGCCTCCTTCATCACCTTAGTGAGAAAAATAGAGGTGCTTGCAAGCTCAGTTGGGTCTGTTGAGCAGGACAACTGCAAAGGAAAGAGTTAGAGAAAGAAATAAAAACTACAACTAAGAAATAAACTAAGAAATACAATAACAATTAAATTCATGAGCATAGGGACATAGAAACAAAAAGAAGTATAAGACCCATGTCACCAATGTTGAGGCTCATCTATTAGTGAAAACAAAGCACCAAGAAGAAAGGGGACTATGAGTCCCTTCTTCCTCCAAGGGAGGGATCTTGGACCCCCACTAGCAAGCTCTTCTTACAACAAAAAGAAAAATGGAAAGTGATGAAAGAACTCTTTACAAATCCACTCAATGAGTGAGATGGATTACACAATGCAATGGTGCAAATATGCTCTTGACAAGGATGAAGTCCTCAAGAGAATAGAGGCAGCATAACATTACTTTGAATTCCTTGAAGAAATGAGGTGAATCCATGGCATTTTATAGCATTCATTTGGGTTATTGTTTAACTGCTTCGTAGTGTGAAAAGAGGCCAATTAGGGCATTCCTAGGTCTTTGACCAGCCCACCAGTCGGATCTAGTCCAGATTTGAGGGTCAAATCGGCTTGGGAGCTGAACCATAAGTGGGTGGGAGGCTGACCACTTCCATAAATGTGTCGTTTAGCAGGTGCGTGGATTTTTGCGCTAACAGTCGCGCATCGTGCACCTGTGCACACTTTCTACGTTCCTGTTACGCGCATGCGCACGCGCGCCCAATGTCTTCATAGCGCCCTTCAATTTTTCACTACTTTGTATAGCTTTTGACCCTTTTATGAGTGCTTTGGTATTAATTCAGGTCCATGGATGACTTCATTGTTGTTTGACGATGCTGAGTTCTTGTAACCATGTGCGGATGAAATTTCAGTGATAACACCCACCCTAGGGCTACATCCACCAACTCTTCTTCTTTATTATCTTCAGTTAATCGGTTACATGCATAGAGCCATCAAAACCCTACTCTACCTAGGACAGGAGATCTGCGCAACTCGCTAGATCCTCCTTCCCCGAGTAGATCTAGGCTCACAGTCTCCCACAACTTCTTTTAATGACTTGCACTTAGCTCTACAAGTCTCACACAGACACAAAACACTTACAATCCATAGATCTAGCACTTAGCTCATCAACCTATCGATCTAACATCACATAGATTCCTTTCCTTACATTTCCTAGACATCTATTTATACATTACAAAATAGGCCTAAGCATGGGTAAACCCATGGGCTGACATCCCAATCCCATTACATAATCCCAAAAACCCAAAAAGGACCCAAAAGTGGGCTGAGATCCCATGATCTCCACTTCATCTTGCGCTCCTCCTTTGACAGGCTGTCGAAGTCCAAAATAGGTCAACATGACCAAGAATATCCCAAAACTTGGTCAAGGGCTAACAGGCCCCCAACACTAACCTGTGACTCATCTCGAGTCACTCTGGTCTAACTAGTTCTGCCTCGAATGCCCTAGTCCTGGATCACTGCATCATTCACAGGCCCTTCAAGGCGTTGTTCTGCTGCATTAACAACCTGCTCTAGCTCTTCTTCTCGGCTTTCAACCTCTGTGAATAATTGGCACACCTTATCTTGTACTGGTTGGAGCCGTTGAGTTACTTCCATAACTCTGCTTTGAATCGTATGGATTTGCTACTGGGCGGTGCGTTTCTCTTGAGACCACTTCATTGTTTCTACAACCAACAAGGCCTTCAGTTGCGCCTGTAGTGTGTCTGTGTGCTGCTTCGCTTCCTTGAGCTGCGACTCCAATGCCTATAATTCTAGATTCTCTGTGAGGTTGTCATATGTTTGGGCGTTGCGGTTACTCAACTGCTTGCATTCCAAAGCAAGAGATTTTAGTCTGTCAACTATGCTGTGGGCAGTTGCTTCTGTTAGGTCTCTTACATCTTGTAGGGTTTTGGGCACAGTGCGTAGTTCCAAATCTGCAATGCGTTGTTGTAGTTGTTGTATCACTTATTCAAGTTGCGCTACCTGCTGTGGAACTCGTTCTTCGGCCTTTACTTCTATGACTGTCACATAGCGAAGTGCTCTGTTGACAATTTCCTTTACTTCGAGTTGCTTTGCGAGCAATTGTTCCTTGCTTTGCTATAGCTGTTCTTTTTCTTCATCCCACTTCGCTTCGAGAGAAAGATTTTCCCGTTCTGCAGTACTACGTTGCTCTAGAAGCACTCCCTATACTTGTGCCAAATCCTGGGTGGCTTGCGCTGTTTCTTCCTGTGCTCGTCGAAGGCAAGCTTCGACTGTATCAACAATTTGGTGGAGTTGAGCTGGCTCATCTCCCAGTTCTGGTGTTCCCACTAACAGAGGTGCAGTGAAGAATGTGTGGTTGGATTGTAGTGCCTGTTGCACCCCTTGGAGATCAATATCAATTCGATTGTACATCTCCTCCTGTCTAGCTTCTTGTTTTTCGATTATCTCTAGCGAAGCATCCTTCAAGGCTGCTACGATGAAATTAAAATTGTCTGAAGTGAGTGTAGTCTGCATCTTGTTTATAGAAGCTTTCGACTTCTTCCGGGAAGAAGGCTTCGGGAGGGAAACCTTCCTTTTCTTCGAGGGGTCCTCCTCGTCCCTAGGCGGTGTTACCTTGCCTATATTTTGCTCATATTTTGTGCCTTCTACCTCTTTGCCATCACCTCCTTTCTCTAGTGATATGGAAGCATTTTTCACTGATGCACTGCTTACATCTTGTGCTTCTTCGGTCTTCTTTGTCTTGCTAGGTTTGGGTGTATTCTGCATTGTTTCTGGGTTGTCGATATCGGATATCTCCACAGGATCTGCTGGAATAAGGAGGTATGTCGAGCATTCCTTGGTGATCTCCTCCAAGTCCTCCTCCGTCATCTTGTAGTATGACTGCAGTTGTTGCTTATGTTCGTCGGCGTGCACTATGATGTAAATAAAATGTTGATCAGCGCTGAAATTGATCAAAGGTTGGAACCTGTGTAGAGTATTTGGAGTCATGCGAGGCTCAGACTGGATGGATACCTTCAGTTGATTATAGTAGGCATAAAAAACAAATTTTGACTGCCACTATTTTTCCATATTGCTTGAATACCATAATGTGTTGAACTTCGCAGTGAGTGGTTCGAAGGGCTCAATGTCTGGGAAGGTTGCACCTTCTAGCATCTCCCAGGCAATAAAAATGATCAGGATCAATAGCCAGTTGAAGTGAAATTTGTACCGTTGATCCTGAGCTTCTCTACAATCGAGTTCTAATTGGTTCACCAGGTACTTTTCCCAATTCATGTGTAGGCCCTTCGTGCACTTCCCTGCGAGGTCGATTACAAAGTCGGTGACTTGGGTCGGTCGGTTCTTTCGTACTCACTTCCCTACAATCAATTGATAGGCAAGGCGCATTGCGCCACTCTGGATAGAAGCTACCTTGTAACCTCGCGTTCCTTTCTTGAAATCACCATATGTCTCTTTGATCCTTTGTGCTAGTGCTTAGTCTGTGGTTTTTCCCAGATAGAAATTCTGTGGGTCAGGGCCTTGCATACTCAGTCCGGTGATCTGATTGATCAACGTCGGATCAACTGTTATACGACGGTTTATCCATAAATAACCGCCATGGTAATAGGACAACAACAGTTTGACACATGCATTCACCTCTTGGTGTATTCCAAAGTGAGGAATATTCATGACGTTGAGCAGTGTGGACTGTGCGAGGTTCATAGTCCACGACTGGGGAATTATCTTCGAATTATTTCCCTTTGTTCTGGTCAGGTACTTATGTGGGGTGAGAATGTTATAGACCTTCCTGTCGCCGAGGTTGAAGTAGCTAAACTTCAACGTTACAATCTTTTCTTGATCTGCGTGAACTGCGCGTATCCCCTTTGGAAGGTACACAGTGACCAAGGCGTACTCAAAGTCTCTGGGCACACTGTCTCGATTTATTGTGCCACTCAGAGGTGGTATATATGCGGGTAATATGCTTGGGATCAATTTAGCATTCGCGAGATCATCCCTGTGCTTGGTTCACCTCTCATCTGATGGCCGGTATGGTTCGGCTGCACGAGCAGTCGAGGGAGACGATTTCACTGTTCTCATGGATGAAGCTTGTACACCTACAGATAATCCTCTCTCTGACATGACTCTTTCAGTCATCAACTCGAGGAGTATTTCTGTCACTGATTCTTCGACTGCGGTGAGCTCGTCGGACATACGCGCTCAGGATTAATTATATCGGGTTCAAGATCAACTAAGAAACTACAATGTAATAGATGGAGACAATGTGATGATCACTGTGCAAGATCAGCTTAGTCTGCGTGCTCAAATTCTCAGTTAGCAAAAGTGTTCTCGGTGCATGGTGCGACGGGATAAATAGGCAACTTGAAAACGGTTCGCTTCCAACGGGTATGAAGCCTTCATTAACTCTATTCGGTCTGTTATGGAACGATCCAACGGTCTGATGGTGAACCATAAATGCTTTTCAATCCATTCGAAGCGTCGATCAAATGGTTATAATGTCCCCAATGACTATATTGCTTCGCCATGGCGAAGTGCCATGTGTCATTGTTCTGATATCCCGACAAAGCTCCAATTTTGCAAATTTTCTTTCTACAAAGTTCCCTATGGAACCTTCTGCAACTATTCAATCTTAGCTCACTTCTTACTTAGTTTTCTATCCTTCTTTCCAGTGAGCTTCGTCTCGGTATTCCTTTTTCCATTCTGATTCTTATCTTCTTTTGACATAGTCACTACACGCTATTGAGATTCTTTCCTATGATTCAGGGGTAATACCTCTTCTTTATCTTGGAGAGGTACTTCAGTCTTTTGTGGGTCCTCTAGCATTCTTGTAGCTTCGACACCTAAGTCTCTGGTGTTAAATAGCTTCGATTTGTTCTCCTATTCTTCAATCAAGTGTGCGATCCTTCTGGTCATGAAATCTTTTAATTCTTGTTTCTTATGCTCTAGAACTTCTTCTTCTTCCTTTCGTCTGGATTGATCTCTGTCAATCCAAGGTTTTCCTAGTGTTATCGGACTAATCGGTAGGTGCGGACACTAACTGATCTCCCTAGATCCACCTAGATCTAGAACAAAACACACCAGAACATGACGCTTTCCTTAAGTTTTAGATATTGAATTTACTAACCAAAGAGAGATGGGTGACATACCATTTAAATGTCGCTTCCTCTCGCCATCGCCATCCTAGCTCCGTTTCAACACTCATACAATGATGATCCTACAAAATAACACAACCAACCAGAGTGATAGCAATAGCATAAACTCAATATAAACCTATGTATGTGATCAAGGAATCATACAATAAAACAAAACAAGCTTTATAGGAAAGAACCATATTACTGTATCATATTAAATGTGAAAGAGAGATTACAACCATGGCCTTGATGTCGTAAGGTCCCTTCCAACTCTCCTTTTTTCCCCACACACTTTCACTCCAAGAATTCTAAGAACATAGATCTGATAGTATTCACAATCTATCTTGACAAAACAAATCTCAAATCCACTCGAACCAAGCTAATAATTCCAAGCCAACAAAAGCTAAGCTCCAGAACCCCTTCTCCATTAGAGATCCTCTCCTTTTATAAGTTGAAGAGGATAAGGTGAGGAGGTTAGGATGATCCCACTAAATCATGAAAGTGAGTAAGATCCAAACCATTCAGATGCCACCTCACCATGGAAGTTTCTCCTTCTAGAAGATTCGAGAAAA
>ML806270.1:126071-137678 GCA_009831015.1 Picea engelmannii
TCAGGGAGTTGGTGCTTCCTTCTAGTGGGTGCTAGAGAAACCAGAGAGTTGGAGCTCTCAAACAAGTTGCAGCTTGTAAAACAGAGGTAGCAGCCTCACATTGAGTTGGTGCTCAATTTTAAATGATGTACAGAACAGAAAAACACTGCCTATCATTTCAAAGAAGAATAGGTTTTCTCCCTTTATGGGTTTCCTCGTGAAAATTTGTCTCTGTGTGTATTTTATGTGTGACTGATGATATTTACTCTTACTGTCCATATGTTGTATGTTGGTTGATGACACATGAAGAAATCATAATAATGTTTTTAACAGACTTAAAATTGTTTAAGCTTACAAACAACTGATTCACCCCCCCTCTCAGTTGTTTTAGTATTTTCAACATATGTCTCAAATAATAGTGCCAACAGGATCCATACTTTTTTTTTATCCTGTGGAGTTATACTCTGATCTGAATAATATCACAGTGACAATAGATCTTGTATGTTCTGTTTATGTTTCCGTCCCAAGGGTTAGGGTATTTAGGGTTTCTAGAGACAAGGGTTTTCCCTATGCTATAGCTCTCTGATATACATGTGGGGTCCAACAGTGGTACTCAGCCCAATATCTCAGGGCACCAACTAAGGAGGCTAGACTGTGCCCTTTGTCGTACTACCTGACTACCCAGGTACTAGAGAGTATCTTCCTGAGTGTTGTTCTTGATGGCACCATAGCAGTCGGATGATCGATTAGTTTATCTATGGAGGGCTTCAAGATATCTAGGCCGATTCGTATATAGTTGTTTTCTGATGCGCTACCACTTGAAGGGGTACCAACAGGGGTTACAAGGGTGGCCAACAATGTGCGCTTAAGTACCACTTGTAGTTCCTATGTGTATGCTTCCCCGACCATAGATTTATGCACTGAACGACAGATCTATGTAGCTTTAAGACATCAGAATACATCTCTACCCTGAAAAAATAACCCACAATTTTATGCCAAGGAAAGTACTATGATACCACTTCTAAGGTACCAGATCTATTATAATAGCCAAAAACATAAATATTGTAGAGAATAATAGTAGAACAACACAATAGATTAAACCACCACACCAGAATAATATCTTTATTGATAGGACAAAAAAATTACAATAATTCTCAAGACAAAAACGTCTCATGCCCTTGACTCCTATTTATACTAAATCTATCTACCAAAAGAACAATCTAGAGGAAGATCTTCTAGAAGCGGAAGCTTCTATTAGGTCTTCTTACATTTGACTTATTCTTCCTTATTAATAGGCCTTATTAATATTGGCCTTTATTACATGGAAAATATATTATTCTACCTAAGTGAGGGGTTAGGGAGGTTAGGTCCCTAACATTTATCCCCTTATTCTTTTTCCAATCTTAGGGTCAATAGAAACCAGTTTTCCACTTTCTAACAACATCCACATTTAAGTGAATATACACTATGTGCTTCTCTCCAAGGTGGTATCAATTTTCTTTGATATCAATATTATTCATAAATGATAGGCCTATGGCTCGTCCATCTTTCCACCACCAATCAGTATTCCACATAATTAAATTTTGTCGCTGCAATCATTGTCAAACTAAGATCAGGTTTCTCAAACATTGTTCATTAATGCGAATGAATGACTATGCTTATATTCAGTTTCAAGACTTAATTACGCTGAAGGCATTCTATAAGGGAGAGGTTCTTTGGCGATTTTGTCATTTGTCCAGAAGGAATGGAACAAATCCATGTGCCAATATACTTTGAAATCACGTGTCAGTGTGTATATGGCTTGGAACGTTCGAGATTAGTGTAGAAGGGCTTGGAATGCCCTGAAAGTGAAGAAAGAAAGGAGAATGTGTTTAACCATCTGACTAGATTGGAGAAGCACCCGGTCGATCCTGTCGATGTGGTTGGTGGTGAAAACGAACAATCTCTCACTTCCACAACATGACCACAACCCATCTGTGAAGTTCAGAACCCCCGAGAGAGTCACTTTGTTGTCCTAGTTTGCTTCACTCTCATCCGATTTGTTGGGCTTGGATTGCTTCTCTTCCTTCTCGCCATATTTTTGTGGCTTCTTCTTCTTGCGGTCCAAGATATCAAGAGAGAAATCGATATCTTCTATCATGATTATTGATTTGTTGGTGGTGGCGATGAGAATATTTCTCAATTCCATGTTGTTCTTCACTTGGGTCAATTCTAGGTTGTAGATGTTGTAATACAGAAAGTTAGCCATGGCGGAAATCATGCTCAACTTGCCCATTCCAGGGGGGGCGTAGAGCAAATAACCCCGCTTCCATGCCCGCCCAACTTTCCTGTAGTACTTCTCTCCCCTCGAGAATCTTTGGAGGTCTTCCATGATATCCTGCTTCAGCTCTAGTTCCAAATCCAAAGTAGTGAAAGTCGTCAGATGATCGAATACGATGGGCGTCCACACCCTATTATGGTATTCATAGTCCCTAGAATTGGATTTATTGGTGTAAATCTTTCGGTAGTGGCTTCTAATATCCAATGTCTTCGCTTCGTCCATGACGCGAGGGAGATACTAATCGAAGATCATGTGCTTTTGTTTTTTGGGAAATGTTAATTCATAATAGCATTTCTCCTCGGAGATGTTATCCCAAGAGAACATGATTTGTTGTTTGCACTCACTGCTGTGGAAAACCCACCACACTTTGATCCCCTCATATTCCTCTATGATCTTCTCATTTTTTTCCACGCTGAAGGTAAACTCCTTGTTATTCTAAGGCTTCTTCAGTTTTAATCTCTTTACAACTGAAGACAACCTTACACTCAGGTAAGTCTGCACTGCCTCATAAACTTCGCTCACCTTCATCCCATCGTTCTCCTCTATCACGACTGAGATGTGAGAAGACACTATCCCTATGAGATGGTGCAGCGATTTTGAAAAAAAATTGTAGAACTCGGAGGGAAGGTATTCCTTGGCTATGGTCCATATAAATATTGCGACAGTCATTATCAACCCCAAATTAGACCAGACCTCCATTTTCAGGAAATTAGGAAACCCGACGAAATTTTTTATTAAACTAGAAAAACCTTTATCCTCTTAGAGGAACTCGGTATGACTATTTAATGGGCAATCCAGTGGTATACAAAAGAGCCGAGAATTGAAAGGGAAATTTTCGAGGTACAAACCAAACAGGATTGGAGTCACATCTTATCGCCTATTAAGTTTCTTGTCATTTTATGGGATAAAAGGGTCGCGTTTAAATTTCTCTCTCTCCGAGCTTGTGAAAGCACATGCCTCTATACTAGGCTTTGCTGAGCTCTGTGGATCCTTTTATGACACAGACCATAGCCATAAAAGGCCAAAGACAAGATAGTAGAAAACTTGCATAAGTTTTTATCATAGAGAATTGAGATACCGTGAGTAGTAGGGTTTTTATTACAGAGAGTAGTAGGGTTTTTAGATACAAAGAATTGTGATTGACAGAAATGATGAGTGAGAATTTGGATCTATCTATCTAATCAGTGGCTCCCTTAAATGTCAAGTTGATTATCAACAAGGTAAGCAGATATGATGATTTTTGTTCTCATTTATAACTATAAAGAGATGGCTTGTTTTGTTTATGCATACATTCATTCTACATTTTAATGTTGATATTGTCTATTCGAATTTTTTGTTAACATTTCTCAGCTCGTATTTTATACTGTTGTTAGTGATTCAATTCCAAATTCACTTGTATTAGCACACTTCATATCTATTAATGTATATAGTACTGAAACAATATCGGAATACATTGGGATCCTAGCCTTTTTCCCCTGCATTTCGAAAGGTGCCATCGCCCCACAGTGGAGGCCATGGCTGGAGATAGTGGAAAACCTGAGAACTATCTCGAGTAGTAGGGTTTTTATCACAAAGAATCGAGCAGTAGTTTTTTTATTACAAATAATGTTCAAGATGGAAGCGAAACTAAAGAAATCACTTTGCATCTACTTGTTAGCTAATCCCTGCATCAATTGAAAACCATTGTCCAATGTTTTGAAGGGAATTTCCAAGGTACTATGCCCACAATTTAGCCCTTTCTGTTAAATTTAGTATCCAATTTTTTTTTAACTCTTTTGTCTTCAAAGGCTAAGCTCTGAATGATGGGACTACCACGGTTTTTACCCAACGATATGTTATTTCCAGTGTCCAGTATGAGTCTTGTGTCTAGAATTTCGCCTCAAACCAAATAGGAGGTATAGTTGGGCCCTATTTTTTGTCTTTTCTTCATCGAGCCCCTTTCAACTGTACGTGGAACCATTGTAGTCCCATCATTCCAACACTTCCGCAAATTGTATATAGTAACCACTTCAATCCCATTCTTCCCTGATTGCTTTCCATCAGAATTCACAATGTCCACTTCAATCACATTTTGCGCTGATTGCCTTCCTTCAGAATTCGCAACATGGTGACTTTCAAGATGAATTTGTTGTTCTTGATTATCCTCTTCAAACAACTCTCTGCAATACTTCCTCAACAAAATGACCATAAGATTAATTGACTCTCTGCAATTCATGAGCCTTCACATGAAGCTGAAGAGCAAGTCTAGAATGAAGATCACCCTGGGGGAGCCTTTGTTCTTTCCTAGAGACATCCTTGAGTATTACATCAGATTATTGATGTGCACTCCTACACAGGATTTGTGGCTCATTATGGACACGAGCAGTGATCTGGTGTGGGTGTACCTGCACCAGAAATGATAAAAGTGATTATAACAAGAGAAACAATGTATTAAGCAAGCAATTTTATCGAAAAAGGTCATCCTCTGCATTAATCCATGAGCCTTCACATGAAGCTGAAGAGAAATTCTAGAACAAATATCACCCTGGGAGAGCCTCTGTTCTTTCCCGACGGCATCCTTGAGTATTACATCAGATTATCAGTGGGCACTCCTGCACAGGATTTGTGGCTTGTCATGGACACAGAAAGTGATTTGGTGTGGATACCCTACACCGAAAATTATAAAAGTGATTATAACGAGAGAAACAACGTCTTAAGCAAGCACTTTTATCAAAAAAGGTCATCCTTTGATGTGCGTGTAAAGTGTTATGATCGAAAGTGCAAAGACCTCTTAGAGAGTGAGCGCATAAACATGTGTTAGAAAAATAGGACCGCAAAGCAATAAAATAAAACAAATGCGGAAATAAAACACAGAAGATACACAATACAAGAGAGACACAGATTTATGTGGTTCACCCAGTGTGGGCTACGTCCACCAGAGAAATTGCCAGGTCCGTTCTTTATTATTATCTAGCAAAATGAAGGGATACAACCTACAGCAAAACCCGTTGTAACTTCCTCTTCTTTCTCTCATGGTCTCCTATCTCAGAATACAATATTCACCACCATCCATACCCGTGATACATTTCCCTCATAAAAGAGGGTTGCCTTCTAGGGAAAAAAAACCCTAACATAATCTCTATCGTTAGATCTACGACCTTATAATGAACGGTCCATATTTACAATGAAATTACAATATACTTTTACAAGGCAATTTTTTCTTCGGGGGCTTCGCCCCCGAACCCCCGCTGGGGGCCCGCTTACCCCCAAACCCCGTAGAGGGGGTACCCCCCTTTTGCACTCCCCCGCGTGGAAGAGTGTACATACTTCTGGGGTGTAAATACTTCATGAGGTATAAACATGGCTGAAAGTAAAAGACCTATAAATCAGGAAGATAATCAGGCTCCACAACCAACAACATGCAGAAGTGCTGACAGACTTTTCTAGAGTATTCAATCTCGTATGGCACCAGAAACACAATCGTGCGTCTACTGAGTGAGACCTTGGCTTTTCTTTGTTGAAGGGCGACCAAGATTTTATAAACAACCTGAGATACCATGTGGTTCCCAATAGAAGGTTGTCTTGGCCAATCTTGGACGTCTTCTGGCAAGTATAAGACTCCACACTCTCCTCTATGGCCAATCATTGGTGGTGACTGATAGTAAACCCTTCACTATCAATCATGTGGGCGTAAATATTATGGGTGCTTTTACTGATAGATTGATATTAGTTCACTAGATTGTTTGTCCCTTCCTGATCTCCTCTCATCATAATCATCAAGTGTAGGGGATTTCTTATGGAAAAATAAGCAACACAGATAATAAGGATCTTCAAGGTGTATTAGTAGGCCAAAAATTATTGAAGTAGCTTAGTATTCTTTAATTTTAGTTCTGTTTCTTTCTGGTTCTTCTGATCATCAACTTCTTGATATTCATATCAACAAGAGAATACATCTCCAAGAAGGAAGCACTTAATGCCTTATCTATACTCTTCTACAACAAGATATCCACCACGTTTATTGTCTAAATGAAACTATTAGAGATCCACCAAGTTTGTTGTCTAAATGAAACGATTAGAATCTATGAGATAATATCAATGAATGGCTCTTAATTATCTTTTCTTTATTGATTTTCAAAGACCATAATTACACTCCAATTTCTTTTATTTTTCTATGTAATGCCGTGTAAAATCCCTGAAAGCATTGCGCCAATTTCTAAAAAAAGAACTGCAATCCAATGGGAGACGGATTAGTGGAAAACAAACTGAGGCATGGAGAGAACAAGCAGCACCAAGAAAACCCCTGAAAACATCATGCCTTGTCTGTGAATTTTTTTTTGCAATCCAATGGAAGGTGGATTAGTGGAAAATGAACCAATACATAAAGAGAACCAACAACCCTATGGACACATGGATTGGTATGAGTGTATTCATGAAATAGCGGGTGAATTAAGGGAGTAAATTACTTACACTATGACCAATGAACATATGTTTTGTCAACTCCAGTCAACTCTTACATGGTTGTTGTATATAAGTGATAAAAATTTAAAATTCCAAATCATAATGATTAGAAAAGTAGAAAATAATGGAGTGTTTTTTTAATAAGATAATAAAATTTTATTTTCTAATAAAAATTATTAATATGATTGACTTGTAAAAAGTACACAGTTTGAAATTGTTTTATTTGTCATTTCAAAGTTTAGTGTAAAGATCTAATTTCAATTTGTCATTTCAAATTTTAGAGTAAAGATCCAATTTCACGAGTAGGATGTTCATTGGTTTCATTCCACATTTATGTTGGTATTGCAGTATTTAACAGATGAGCATTGTCTATGCCTTCCCGGCTGTGTCATTATTATGGTGGTAGATTTGCATATTGCCTGGACTCTCAGAATAAGAGCAACAAGATATTGCTTGGTGACATGGCGGTCCTGAAGGATATTTCTTTGATTTACACTCCCTTTTTGATCAACCCCGTAGTACATTTGATTTACTCCAAAAACTATTTCGTTGGTCTCGAAGGGGTGAGTATTGATGGAAAATGATTCACACCGCTCTCCACTTGAAATTTGATAGCGGAGGCAATGGTGGAACCATAATAGATTTGGACTCTTCTATCAGTTCCTTTCCCAAACCAATCTATAAGCATATTGAAGATGAGTTTGTTTCTAAGATTGGACACGGAAGAGATTTTGATGTTGAAGCTGATCGTGGCTTTGGATTGTGTTACAATGTCTCTGTTTTGGGAAATATTAGGTTCCCATAGTTTGCATTCCATTTCAAGGGTGGCTCAAACATGGTGGCACTTCTGTCCATGGAGCTGTTGTGATATTAGGAAACTTACAACAATTAAATTTCTATTAGTAGTTAAATTTCTATATATTGCATGATACAGAGCAGAACCGTTTGAGCTTCACTCACCAGGACTACAAAATATTCGGTTTATTCATTGACGAAGCACACTATCAAAATATAGGGTATGAATTTTCTTTTTAAATGACGGGTGAATATTTTATGAAAAAAGTTACTACTTCAGTCACGATGTTGAAGGATGAATATGATTATTTTGGGTTTTTTGGACCAACATAGTTTGGATCTAATTATAAAATAATTTCTCGGTTTTCAATCATAATTTCCCAACTTTCAATCATTCCTATAGGGATAGGAATAATGAATAATTTCCTAACTTTCAATCATGTGTATAGGGATAGGAATCAAGAGGCAGACCGCCTCTTCAAAGCTGGATGGACATTGGACAAAAGTACATGAAATATATTTGAAAAGGTTCTGGATGTCTTTTCAGGATGTTTTTACAACTCTTTGCTCCAAATCTTCTCACCATTGGCCTCTTTGTGATAAAATTTCTAATTTATAATATTTATTTAGATGATTATGACTTTTGCATCTTCTAGTCATGGATCATAAAATTTCCAAGGATATAAAGTATGAAGGGTAAGAAGAGCCAAGTAATTACAACCACTAACATCATATTTACTATGTGAAACAATATCAATATTGATGAATTTTTTTTATAGAGTAGTCTAATTATTCTACTTTATATATCCATATACAACTAAAATCAATAAATATATGAATAAAAGAAATTTAAAAGTAAAACATTTTGACAAATTATCTTTTCAATCTCCTTGGTCTCATTGTACCCGTTGGCATCTTTTGCTCGTGTCCTCATGCTCTTTCAATTCTTGTGACCCATCCCATCAAATTAGTGGGAGATATTAAAGGATAAGAGCATGTGATGTACCACGACTGTGTGTGGGGGACTATACAAACTTACTTTTGACAACATTGTGGGGCCATCGAGGTGGAAAGATAATGTAACGTAATGACCACCCATGACGTTGGGGACGGTTCATCGTACTCCTCAGGAGCCCCTTTGCACAATGGAGTCCATCTCTTCAATTCCCTCCCTCCACACAATTGACAGATGGTTTGGGAGTAATTTCCACAAACTGTCTTTAGCGACGCATGGTGTGTCCCATTGCAATAATAGTGTTCTCTCTCTGAACATTGTTCCATGTGGAAAAGTATCTGAGGTACGAAAATGAAGAGTAGAATTGTAGTGGTTAAGTGACAATCACACCCACAAACATCATATTCACCCCTGATCGCCGCTGTCAAATTCAAATTCACAATTATTTTCATTCCTTTTCCAACTTTAGTTTAACCTTTCATGCATTGTGCCTCATTTTGTCATGTTTGTTATTGTTGCTATGTGCAGACTAGGTACCAAAAATTCTAATGGCACCACAACTTCTTGTCCATACACTAATCTGAATGGTGTTTATCTTGTCAATTTCTTGCATCTGGTCCTGAATGCCCATAATATTGTTGGTATCTTTAGGTCCCAATCATCCCTATTAATGTTGCAGATCTTCATCAGTGCATTTTCAAGGATTTTGTTAAAGGCTTCCACTGTTCCATTTTCTTGAGGATGATATGGTGTACTCTTTTGATGATGAACTTCAAATTCCTCAGTCATAGCCTTAATAGTATTGTTAATGAAGTGAGTGCCTTGCTCACTCATCAAAATACTGGGACAACCAAATCTAGTGATCACTTTCTCAAACAGGAAGTGTGATGTTGTCTCCGCGCTGCAATCTTTTACTGTTGTTGCTTCTTCCCATCTTGTCAGGTATTCCATCGTAGTGATAATGTACCTCGCTCCTGACCTTTTTTTTGGTGGGTTAATTGGTCCCACAAAATCTATTGCCCATTTGTCAAATACCTGCAAAGTTACTTGTGGTCACAGGAGCATCTCATCCCTTCTATTTGGTTTACCAACCCTATGGCATACATCACATTTCTGACAGTAGTCCTTTGAGTCTCTGTGAATATTCGACCAACATAATCATGTGTGCAATAGCTTTTGTGCGGTGGATTTTCCTGCATAACGTCCTCCTGCTATTCCCTCGTGGGCTTCTGCTAAGATCCTTGGTCTTTCATGTTCTAGCACGCATCTTCTCAAGATGCTATCTGCACCAATTTTGTATAAGTGTCCTGCAATTATCTTGTAATATGCATCCTTGACTACCAGATTTTTCTTCTGTGCGATGTTGTATTCCTATGGAACAGTCCTTATACTCAAGTACTAGATGATGTCTGCGAAGTATTCATCGGCTATCTGGACTAAAAATAACTGTGCGTTGGGAAAATTGTCTTCTAGATTCATGGGTTCTTCTCCGTTAGTAATCCGCGACAGATGATCAGGTCATGCGTTCAACTTTCCTAGTTTGACTATCACTTCAAAGTCAAATTCTTGAAACAACAATAACCATCTAAAAATCCTCCCCCCCAACACTGGCTTTTTGACGAGGTATTTGAGCGTTGAATGGTTTGTGAACATATTGAAGTGTTTTCCCAATAAATAATGTCTGAATTTATGGACCACGTAGACCATAGCTAGGCCTTCCCTCTCTATAATGTTGTAGTTCTGCTCCGATTCTGACAGTTTTCTTCTAGCAAATGTTATAGGATGGTTCAATTCTCCTGCTCTTGACTACACAAGAATAGCTCCAAGTGTTATGGCTGATGCATCTACATGTACATGGAATGTCTTTTCCCAATACAGGAATACTAGTATTAGTGCGGTTACCATCTTCTCTTTCGGAGTATCCGGACTGTGTTGACGGTCCTCATTCCATTGGAACTTTGTGTCTTTCCTTAGAAATTTCTCCATTGGCACAGTGATCTACGTGTATCCTTTTATAAATTTCCTGTAGTATCCCATGTGTCCCAATGTCTCTCTCAATTGATAAATTGTTTTTGGTGGCGGCAGGTTAATGATTACTGCAATCTTGGCAGGATCTACTAGCAAGCCTTTCTTGCATACTATATGGTCCAATAGTATCCCAAAAGGTGTTATGAAGATGCAATTCTTGATATTTAATGATATATGGCACTGTTTGCATATTTCTAACATCAGTCGTAAGACTTCTACATGGTCCTTCAACAGACTATAGACTATCCAATCGTCCAGGTATACTTCTAGAAACTGGTGGATAAATTCTTTAAATGCAGCTATGACTACTCTGGAAAATATTGTTGGTACATTCTTCAGTCCAAATGGCATGACTGTATACTGGTAGGATCCTCATTCTGTGGAAAAAGTGGTCTTGTATCTGTTTTCTGGTGCTATCTTGCTCTGATGGTATCCTGAGAATTCATCGGGGAATGAATAAGCTTCATGTCCTCCTACATTCACCAAGACTTCATCTATGAATGGGGTAGGGAACAGGTCATGTAAGCACGCATCGTTCAAATTTCTCAAGTCGACGCATATTATTATCCCCCCTTGTTTCTTCTCCTAAACTACCATCAGGCTTATCCATTTGGATTCTTCTACAAGTTCTATGATTCCAGCCTCCAACATCCTATCGATCTCAGCTTTGAATTTTTTCTTATATATTAGGTTTAGTCTATATGGTCATTGTCTGATTGGTCTTGCCTCAGCTCTAAGCAGTATTTTCATTTCACCTAGCTCTCCCGCTATGCCTTTCAATTCTGTGAACGTTGTTGGGAACAGGTCACTGTATTTGTGCAGTAACTATGTTATACTTCCACTATTTTCTCATCCCAATAGTTTCCAATGCTGGCTATTTTGGGATTCTCAACTATCCCGATGTTGACTTTCTTCACCTTGATCGATGCAGCAATCACTTTTGATTCCAGAGTGTTAGGACCATATATTGTACCCTTTTTGCCCATATTTTTGCCATGGTTATACCCTCCATCATCTATATTTAGACTTATATTATCATTCCACTTGATCACTCCAAGGTACATAACGTCCTTTCTCATTACTACACGTTTAA
>ML806271.1:15772-124913 GCA_009831015.1 Picea engelmannii
AATGGCCTAAAGCTGACATAAATAAAATAACATTACTAATCTAAATTACAACTAATGGCCTAAAGCCGACATAAATAAAATAACATTACTAATCTAATATGCCCCAATTAAGTGGTAATGAGCCAATATTAGGGCTTAACACCTCTAGAATTGATGGGTGTATTTGAATAAATATCCAAAGTGGTCCTCTTATGGTGTAGAATTAAGCATGGACCTCATGGGAAGATGCTTTGAAGAAGTCTACAAGAATCCCTGGAAGTATGGTTAGGGGGTTAAGTAGTTAAGAAGCCCCAAAGGTTTTCTCATGAAGCCCGAAGTTGATTGAGGAAAAATAGGGTGAAGGACATTTTAAATGGATGCAAAACCTCATTGGATTGATAACTCTCATCAATATGTTTCCAATGGTAGGTGGTACACCACATGGTTCCTCATGGTCGATAAGTTATTCCCTCTTAAATATAAAGCCCCAAAAGCAAGTGAAGAATCCCTAGATCTAAGGATAAGAAGTTACAAGTTGGCCCCAAAATTAATTAAAGAAGAAACTTTGTTGCAAACAAGAAGTTATAGGTCGGCTCAAAGATCAAGTAAAGAAGTTACTTGGAAGGGTATAAATACACATCAAGAACCTCTCATTTATTCACCATGAAAGGAAGTGATTTCTTAATGAAAGCTAAGTAGCAGAGTTAAGTGAAGGAGGGAGTGCTCGGAGCTGCCGATTGGAGAAGGGTTTCTAGAAAACCCTATTTGAGCATACCCCCACGTGTCAAGTATAGGGTGTCCCTCAAGGCCCCCATCGTTTGTCATGGTATCGCCATGCAAAGTCCTACGTGTTGTAGGGTATAGTTTTGCGAGGTTCAGGAAAAGATTGAAGAAGGTGTTATTCTCTTGATGTTGAAGTGAAGGAAGGTTTGATGATTAGTGATCTCATGAACCGGGTTTTCAGATGTTGAAATGTATGTCTTTATGTATGTTTTGAGGGTTATATCTTGATAATTTGGGCATATGCTTGAGGCATATCTTGAGGTATCGACACATGGTTGAGGTACATCTTGGATATTTTTGCACATTTTTAAAGAACATTTTGGTTATATCATTTGAGTCACATCTTGGATGTCTTGGCACATGGTTTGATGCATATCATGGTGATTTTGAGCACATGATTTTTAGGATATTCTTGGATATCTTGGCATGAGATTTATGTGGTTGGATCATTTTTTATGATGATGATATATCAATATCAGTGACAACAAAAATGACACGTTGATTCTCTTATTTATATTTAATGGAGGAAGGAAGGGGCAAGGAAAGTGAGTTGTAGCTTCCTTTAGGTTGGAGCTTGTAAAAAGGGGGTTGGTGCCTCCTTCCAATTGGTGTTGGAGAATTAGTCAATGCATAAATCCATGGTTAGGGAGAATCATATACACATGAACTACAAGTGGTATTTAAGCGCACATTGTTGGCCACCCTTGTAACCCTGATTGGTACCCCTTCGAGTGGTAGCGCATCAGATAACACTTGTATATGGATTGACCTAGATATCCTCAAGCCCTTCGTAGATAAACCAATCGACCTCCTAAATGTTATAGTGCTACCGAGAACAACACTTGGGAAGATATTCTCTAGTACCTGGGTAGTTGGGTAGTACAACTAAGGGCACAGTCTAGCCTCCTTAGTTGGTGCACTGAGATATTGGGCCAAGTACTACAGTTGGACCCTGCACGTGTATCTGAGAGATATAGCACAGGGAAAACCCTTGTTTGCAGACACCTTGAATACCCTAACCCTTGGTATGGAAACATAAACAGAAAAGACAAGATTTATTGACGTGAAACTTTACCTCCTTCATTCTGGTTGTGAAATTACTATACATTTTTTCCTGTTAAGAATTTGGGCCTTTCAACATTGCAGTGTTATTCAAATCGGAGTATAATTCCATAGGAGTTCAAAAAAAACCGGGGCCTTCCCGCACTCTTATTTTAGACCTATCTCATTACATTTATCTTTTCATCCTAATTGTAGTGATACTTATAATTTTCAACATTTGTTTTCCTATGGTCTGACTCCCCTTCCGACCCCATTATTAGGGATATATCTTATTGGATTCCCCTTTTCACCATGACCATTGTCATACCTATGATTTTCAACCCTTTCTTTGACCCCGTCGACCCACCCCTCTTTCCATCATAGCACCCACCTGCCAAGAAGAAACCAATTAGAAACCCAGTACCGATCTAGCTTCCCTTCAGGACAGAGTAAACAAGGACATTCTGACCATTCATGCAAAAATAGACATCATCCAAGACCAACTCCATAGCACCATTGGTGAATTCAAAGACCTGCTAGGTGGCCAAATTAATGCATTCAATTCCATGCTCCACCAATTCATGACCAAATTCTAGGCTTCATCCTCCTCTGACCCTCCTCTTTATATTGAAGGTGTTGACTCCAATCAACCTCTCTCATCTCATTCCAACTACCTACCTAGTGACCCCCATCTTCCTAGAGTTGAGGTAAACAAATTGATGGATCATCCACAAGCATGGGTTACTCAAATGGAATATTGTTTCTCCCTACATGGTATCAATGATGAGTTAACCAAGCTTCATTATGGAATTCTCTATTTGGATCTGGAAAGATGGAAATGACGTCGCAATGCATGCCAACAATATGTTGCTTGGTCACAATTTGTTGCTAAGCTGTGTGAATTCTTTGACATAGACACCCATCATTTAGGACGTATGACCAAGATGAAACAATATGACATAGTATAATATGTTATTGCTTCCTTTTATCACTTAGCTTTCAGAACGGAGGGCATGACAAATTATTTCTTTAAGGAATTGTTTATCAATGGCCTCAAGGATGAAATTCATGCCTAGGTCATTATGGTTTGCCCCTCGACTTGGTTGGAAGCTACAAAGCATGCTAAGGAGGCACAACGGGTCATTTTTTCCTAGAGAGGAAAACCCACTCTTGTTCCCTGCCCTAAACCCAACCCACTTTCCCCTTAGGCCACTCCTCTCAAGGTCCAAAAGTTAACATGGGAAGAAATGGTTGAATTCCAAATCAAAGGTCTTTTCTATAATTGTGATGACAATATTTTTTCAGGAAAAAGTGTAAGGAATAAAATATTCTTATGGTCATTTCATAGGATGTTGCTAAAGAAGAATTTGAAGTTCCCACACTTGAAGAGATACCCCTTCATGACGCTACTACCCCACCTGCTGACCCATCGGAATTTGAACCATTGATTTCATTACATGCCCTCACATGCTTCTCTACTCCTCAAACCCTCGAGCTTATTGGCTATATTAAACATAGGAAAGTCATTATCCTTGTTGACAGTGGAAGCACCCATAATTTTATTCACCGGCGCATTTCCCAGGACATCAATTTCTATATTCGCATCATCAACAATTTTAAAATCATGATAGCTAATGGTGGTTCCATGAAATGTGGTCGGCGTTGTGAAAAGGTACATCTTAAAATTGGATAGTACCACCTAAAATATCATATTTTTTCCATTGAAATGGGCGATTGTGACATTGTGCTAGGTGTTGAATGGTTATGCACTTCGAGCCCCATTCTCATGGATTTTAAGGAATTAACCATGCAATTCCAACAAGATGGACAACAATATCGATTCCAATGCATCACAACAGGTTCCCCTGAGATCATTAGTTCCCAATGCATGGAAAAGATTCAAGAAAAATGTCATTAAGGTATTATCGTCCAACTCCATTCTATTCAAGCATTGGATACACCTTATGTGCATATTGACATCCAATCTCTCATATCCAAAGACCAAGCTGTTTTTTCCACTCCCCAGGGACTTTTCCCTTCTTGTGGTGTTGATGATCATTCCATTCCACTTATCCTTAGTAGTCTCCCTCCCAATGTTCTCCCTTATCATCATCCCTTTTCCCAGAAGAATGAAATTGAGAAAACCATGCAAGAATTGATTGAAGTGGGTGTTCTTCGTCCTAGTACCATCCCCTATTCTTCTCCTGTGGTCATGGTACTCAAGAAAGAAGGTAATTGGCCTATGTATCCAAAATTTTGCACCCTCAATAAACTCACCATCAAAGACAAGTTTCTCATTCCTATCATTGATGACCTCTTGGATGAATTGAGCGGTGCCTAGTACTTTACTGAACTTGATCTCTGATCTGGCTACCACCATATCCATATGAAAGACGAACACATTCCAAATACTTCCTTTAGAACTCATGAGGGTCACTATCAGTTATTGGTCATGCCCTTTGACCTTTGTAATGCTCCATCAACCTTCCAAAGTCTCATGAATCACGTCTTTCATCCTTTTCTATGTCATTTTGTATTAATTTTATTTGATGATATTCTGATCTATAGTAGAACTTGGAAATCCCATCTTGCGCATGTGGATCGAGTTCTTCATATCCTCTCTCAACACAAAATTTTCCTCATACAATATAAAGGTTTCTTTGGAGCCTCATAAATGGAGTATCTGGGTCATAGTGTTGTAAATGATGGTGTAAGGTTGGATCATAAGAAAATTGAAGGTATGCAGGATTGGACTTACCCTAAAACTCTTAATATCTTGCATGGATTTATGGGTTTAATAGGTTATTATCTCAAGTTTGTTAAGAATTATGGAAAAATTGCAGCACTTCTCATGGCTCTCCTTAAAAAGAATTCCTTCAAATGGACTCCAACAACTGGAAAATACTTCCATGCCTTGAAAGCGGCTATGTGCAGGACATTGGTCATGGATCTTCCATACTTCACCAAGACCTTTTTCTTGGAATGTGATGCTTCTAGAAAAGGAATTGGGGTGGTCCTCATGCAAGAGGGTAGGCCTTTGGCTTTCACCAACAAACAAATTTCAGACATAAATTTGGGCCAATCAATCTATGAAAAGGAAATTTTGTTTATTCTAGATGCAATGGATCTATGATGTCCTCATCTATTGGGGCAAGAATTCTAGATTAAAACTGATCACCAGATCCTCAAGTATTTTATGGAACAAAGAATTTCCTTCCAAGAGAAACAAAAATGGGTACCCAAGATATTCGGCTACAATTATGAGATCATTTACAAGAAGGGAAAAGAAAATGTGGTCGTTGACTGTCTTTCCCAAAAATATGAAGAAGGATAGTCCCTCTTTTCTCTTTTTTTTTTTTTTGTACTAGATAGTGTCCATGCTACTCGCTAGGAAAGGTTCCAAGATCCCAAAATCTCTCATCTCATCTAGCATTTGCAAGAAACTTTTCCAGCTTCTCTTGGGTACTCTTGGCACAATAATGAGCTTCACTGCAAAGGCCCCCTATATTTAAGAAATCGGTCACAACTTAAATCCATAGTGCTTTCTCAACTTCATGCTTCACCTATAACTGGGCATTCAGGGTTTACCAAAACCTATGAAAGGGTTAAACGTTCTTTTTTCTAGGATGTTATGAAACAAGACATCCAAACTTTTGTAGCTGAATGTGATATCTATCAACACAACAAGGGAGAGACAATCAAATCCCAAAGAACACTCCAACCCCTTCCAATTCCCCCTTCTATCTGGCGGGATATTTCTATGGATTTTGTTGTGGGCCTGCCTAAATATGGAAATAAGATAGTCATCATGGTGGTGGTTGACTGTGTTTCCAAATATGCTCATTTCTGTGCTCTGCAACATCCCTTCATCGCATCCATAGTGGTTCAATTTTCATGGATAATATCTTCAAACTTCATGGCATGCCTCATTCTATTTTCTCTGACCGACATCCTACTTTCACCAGCATTTTTTGGCAAGAATTGTTCAGGCTACAGGGAACCCGTTTGCATCTTAGCACCGCCTATCATCCCCGGACTGATTGCTAAACTAAAGTTGTCAACAAGTGTTTGGAAACATATTTGAGGTGTTTTTCATATGAGAGGAAAAATCAGTAGGCTCCTTGCTTACCCGTAGTTGAATGGTGGTACAACACTTCTTACCATACAACTACTCGCATGACTCCTTTTGAAGCAGTGTATGGACAAAATCCACCTTTAGTTCTCTCATACATGCTTGGTGTCTCGAAGGTCTAGGTGGTTGACCAAACTCTTACATATTGAGAGGCTATTCTCTGTACCCTCAACGAAAATTTGGTCATGGTTCAGAATCGCATGAAGCAACAAGCAGATCAAGGTCGCTTAGAATGCCAATTTGTTGAAGGGGACCAAGTGTTTCTTCAATTGCAACCTTATAAGAAGACTTCACTCAAGGATGACCATTGTCAGAAAATGGCACCAAATTTTATGGTCCTTATACAATTCTCAAGCAAGTGGGACAGGTGGCCTATCAATTATCTTTGTCTAGTCATTCTAAGCTCCATCATGTTTTCCATGTCTCATGCTTAAAGAAGGTGATTGGAACTAAGTGCCAAACTCGAACCAGTCTTCCCGAGTTGGATGAAGAAGGATCCATATGGTTCCATCCATAAGAAGTATTGGAATAACATGAGCGTCGTCTCCGTCAGCACACCATCAAGGAAGTGTTAGTACAATGGAAAGATACAACTCCAGTAGATGCCACCCGGGACCCAACTACCATTTTGCAGCATTTACCTCATCTCAAGCCTTGAGGACAAGGTTGTCTTTTAAGGGGGAGGGCATGTTAGGGAACTAACCTCCCTAAGCCCTCATGTAGGTAGAATCATATATTTTCCATGTAATAAAGGTCAATATTAATAAGGCCAGGTAATACAGAAGAATAAGTCAAATGTAAGAAGACCTAATAGAAGCTTCCGCTTCTAGAAGATCTTCCTCTAGATTGTTTTCTTGGTTGATAGATTTAGTATAAATAGAAGTCGACAGCATGAGAAGTCTTGTCTTAAGAATTATTGTAATAGAGCTCTTCTCTGCTCGAAGTTGCCCCCCCGAAGAGGCAAGTGAACATTGTTTTCCTGAATAAAGGTATGATTTTAGTGTTTCTCTTCTCAATATTTTGTTGTTCCATTGATATGTGCTGAATATTTATGTTTATGCACTGTAACCTTACATATTAACCATCATCATTCTTCCCACTACAATTGGTTGTTGGAGTTTCATTTTTAGTTGTTTTTATAGTATAGATTTCTATTTTTTTTAAATTCAAATAGAAGAGATCAGATGACGATTTTTTTTTTAAATTCAAATAGAATGGATTAGAGGAGGATAAAGAGTTTAGATACAAAATCAAACAAAAGAAGGAAATTAACATCACATATCACAGCGTCCACATAAAAATGAAACAATCAAAATTAATTTTATGAAAATAACTTTTAACCATATTTTATAATATTAAGTTTTAATAATATTTACCGAAAAACCTGATAATAAACATTTCACCTTCCAAATTCCAACCTGGTCTACTCCTTTGTATGCTACCTTCCAACTCCAACTTCTAACCTCCTCAGTCCTAAGGTTTCGGGAAAATAAAACTCTACCTATATGGAAGCCACAATTCATTTCATGTTTTTCACGTGCTAGAAATGACACGTCCGGACTTCGAGGTAAATGACACGTTGAAAAGTTTTCCTTGTTTCGAAAAAAAAAGAACACATGGATCACATTTTCATGGTAAAGGTGAGACAATCATCACTATTTCCATATATTCACATGTTTTAAGTGTTTGTTAACACATTCAATTCATTTATACATTCAAAATTACAATTTAAACAACTAAAAATTATCATTTCATCCAAATTTATATCACCAAATTTCAACTAAAAAACCAAAATATCAAACACTTAAACAATTCTCTGCACTAACAAATAACTCGAATCGTGGAGAGGATATAATTAGAAACGTATTTAGTTTCTTTTATAACTATGCACTTTTAATTTGACATGGAAATCTATCCGTCCACCGAACATTTAGTTTCTTCTCTAACTATGCACCATTAGTATAATATTTACGTGTATCACATTTTTCAATCATGACTTTCTTGTTGTAAATTTATGTATTGGTTTGGTGATATTTATTAAGATATAATTATTTTGAAAAAATCAAATGTAGTCATAATGTTACATTTGGTGGATTAGATTGGTTACATTCCATTATTAGTGGGGTCCACCTTTTAAATGGTTTCATTGGTTCCTTGAACACCACCAAGTCTAATATGAAATGGCCATGTTTGATGTCCAACTCTAGTATGGAATGGCGAGGTTTGATGTATGTGTCGAGAAGGGTAGGTGAGCTCTTAAATTCATAGTGAATTTAGTAAGTCTTCATGTCCATATGGTGTAAATCTTCATGTCCATATGGTTCATTTCCCTTCACTGCCCCACTCCTTGGTGGTTTTCAATGAGCTCCAATATGTGTTCACCATGGAAAATTAGTCCCGTTCATCTCTTCTTGTCATTCCTTGGTGGTTTACAATGAGCTCCAATATGTATTCACCATGGATAATTAAGCCCGTTCATCTCTCCTTTTCATTCCTTGGTGGTTTTCAATGAGCTCCAATATGTGTTCACCATGGATAATTAAGCCCGTTCATCTCTCCTTGTCCTTGTCATTAGTAATTTTGGTCATTCCTTGGTGGTTTTCAATGAGCTCCAATATGTGTTCACCATGGATACTTAAGCCCGTTCATCTCTCCTTGTCTTTGTCATTAGTAATTTTGGTCTTGCATATTTGGCCATTCATCCACTCAACCACGCCTGTGCTTCTTATGCACTATATAACCAATTTTTCCTTCGATTGTAATGTGTACACTCCTTGTTTACTCCATGTTTGTTGTGGTTTCCTCTACTTTAACAACCACAAAAGGTGGGTGCAATGCTTTTGTCTCTATGATTTTCTTTCTTGGGTTAAAATCCATTCTAGTGAGTAGTGAGTAATGATTAGTAGTCTCCCTCCCAATGTTCACCCTTATCATCATCCCTTTTCCCAGAAGAATGAAATTGAGAAAACCATGCAAGAATTGATTGAAGTGGGTGTTATCCATCCTAGTACCATCCCCTATTCTTCTCTTGTGGTCATGGTACTCAAGAAAGAAGGTAATTGGCCTATGTGTCCAAAATTTTGTTCCCTCAATAAACTCACCATCAAAGACAAGTTTCTCATTCCTGTCATTGATGACCTCTTGGATGAATTGAGCAGTGCCCAGTACTTTATTGAACTTGATCTCTGATCTGGCTACCACCATATCCATATGAAAGAAGAACACATTCCAAATACTTCCTTTAGAACTCATGAGGGTCACTATCAGTTATTGGTCATGCCCTTTGGCCTTTGTAATGCTCCATCAACCTTCCAAAGTCTCATGAATCACGTCTTTCGTCCTTTTCTATGTCATTTTGTCTTAGTTTTATTTGATGATATTCTGATCTATAGTAAAACTTGGAAATCCCATCTTGCCCATGTGGATCGAATTCTTCATATCCTCTCTCAACACAAAATTTTCCTCATACAATATAAAGGTTCCTTTGGAGCCTCAGAACTGGAGTACCTGGGTCATAGTGTTGGAAATGATGGTGTAAGGTTGGATCATAAGAAAATTGAAGGTATGCAGGATTGGCCTTACCCTGAAACTCTTAATATCTTGCGTGGATTTATGGGTTTAACAGGTTATTATCTCAAGTTTGTTAAGAATTATGGAAAAATTGCAGCACCTCTCATGACTCTCCTTAAAAAGAATTCCTTCAACTGGACTCCAACAACTGGAAAATCCTTCCATGCCTTGAAAGCGGCTATGTGCAGGATGTTGGTCATGGATCTTCCAGACTTCACTAAGACCTTTTTCTTGGAATGTGATGCTTCTAGAAAAGGAATTGGGGTGGTCCTCATGCAAGAGGGTAGGCCTTTTTCCTTCACCAACAAATTTCAGACATAAATTTGGGCCAATCAATCTATGAAAAGGAAATTTTGTCTATTCTACATGCAATGGATCTATGACTCCCTCATCTATTGGGGCAAGAATTCTAGATTAAAACTGATCACCAGATCCTCAAGTATTTTCTGGAACAAAGAATTTCCTCCCCAGAGAAACAAAAATGGGTACCCAAGCTATTCAGCTACAATTATGAGATCATTTACAAGAAGGGAAAAGAAAATGTGGTCGTTGACTCTCTTTCCCAAAAATATGAAGAAGGAGGGTCCCTCTTTTCCCTCTTTTTTGTTGTACTAGATAGTCTCCATGTTGCTCGCTAGGAAAGGTTCCAAGATCCCAAAATCTCTCATCTCATCTAGAATTTGCAAGAAAATTTTCCAGCTTCTCCAGGGTACTCTTGGCACAATAATGAGCTTCACTGCAAAGGCCGCCTATATTTAAGCAACCAATCACAACTTAAATCCACAGTGCTTTCTCAACTTCATGCTTCAGCTATAACCGGGCATTCAGGGTTTACCAAAACCTATGAAAGGGTCAAACGTTCTTTTTTCTAGGATGTTATGAAACAAGACATCCAAACTTTTGTAGCTGAATGTGATATCTATCAATGCAACAAGGGAGAAACAATCAAATCCCAAAGAACACTCCAACCCCTTCCAATTCTCCCTTCTATCTGGCGGGATATTTCTATGGATTTTGTTGTGGGCCTACCTAAATATGGAAATAAGATAGTCATCATGGTGGTGGTTGATTGTCTTTCCAAATATGCTTATTTTTTTGCTCTGCAACATCCCTTCATCGCATCCATAGTGGCTCAAGTTTCATGGATAATATCTTCAAACTTCATGGCATGCCTCATTCTATTTTCTCTTACCGACATCCTACTTTCACCATCATTTTTTGGCAAGAATTGTTCAGGTTGCAGGGAACCCGCTTGCATCTTAGCACCACTTATCATCCCCAGGCTGATTGCCAAACTAAAGTTGTCAACAAGTGTTTGGAAACATATTTGAGGTTTTTTTCATTTGAGAGGAAAAATCAGTGGGCTCCTTGCTTACCCGTAGTTGAATGGTGGTACAACACTTTTTACCATACAACTACTCACATGACTCCTTTTGAAGCAGTATATGGAAAAAATCCACCTTCAGTGCTCTCATACATGCTTGGTGTCTCGAAGGTCCAGGCGGTTGACCAAACTCTTACATATTGAGAGGCTATTCTCTGCACCCTCAAGGAAAATTTGGTCATGGTTCAGAATCACATGAAGAAACAAGCAGATCAAGGTCGCTTAGAACACTAATTTGTTGAAGGAGACCAGGTGTTTCTTTGATTTCAACCTTATAAGAAGACTTCACTCAAGGATGACCATTGTCAGAAACTGACGCCAAAATTTTATGGTCCTTATACAATTCTCAAGCAAGTGGGACAGGTGGCCTATCAATTATCTTTGTCTAGTCATTCTAAGCTCCATCATGTTTTTCATGTCTCATGCTTAAAGAAGGTGATTGGAACTAAGTGCCAAACTCGAACCAGTCTTCCCGAGTTGGATGAAGAAGGCTCCATATGGTTGCATCCATAAGTAGTATTGGAATAACATGAGCGTCGTCTCCGTCAGCACACCATCAAGGAAGTGTTAGTACAATGGAAAGATACAACTCCAGCAGATGCCACCCGGGACCCAACTACCATTCTGCAGCAATTTCCTCATCTCAAGCCTTGAGGACAAGGTTGTATTTTAAGGGGGAGGGCATGTTAGGGAACTAACCTCCCTAAGCCCTCACATAGGTAGAAACATATATTTTCCATGTAATAAAGGTCAATATTAATAAGGCCTGGTAATACAGAAGAGTAAGTCAAATGTAAGAAGACCTAATAGAAGCTTCTGCTTCTAGAAGATCTTCCTCTAGATAGTTTTTTTGGTTGATAGATTTAGTATAAATAGAAGTCGACAGCATGAGAAGTCTTGTATTGAGAATTATTGTAATAGAGCTCTGCTCTGCTCGAATTTGCCCCCTCAAAGAGGCAAGTGAATATTGTTTTCCTGAATAAAGGTATGATTTTAGTGTTTCTCTTCTCAATATTTTGTTATTCCATTGATATGTTTTGAATATTTATGTTTATGCACTGTAACCTTACATATTAACCATCATCATTCTTCCCACTACAATTGGTTGTTGGAATTTCATTTTTAATTGTTTTTACAGTGTAGATTTCTATTTTTTTTAAATTCAAATAAAAGAGATCAGATTACGATTTTTTTTTAAAATTCAAATAGAATGGATTAGAGGAGGATAAAGAGTTTAGATACAAAATCAAACAAAAAAGGAAGTTAACATCACATATCACAACGTCCACCTAAAAATGCAACAATCAAAATTAATTTTATGAAAATAACTTTTAACCATATTTTATAATATAAAGTTTTAATAATATTTCCTAAAAAAACTGATAATAAACATTTCCCCTTCTAAATTCCAACCTGGTCTACTCCTTCGTATGCTACCTTCCAACTCCAACTTCTAACCTCCTGAGTCCTAAGGTTTAGGGAAAAAAAACCTCTACCTATACGCAAGCCACAATTCATTTCATGTTTTTCACGTGCTAGAAATGATGCAATGGGATTCATGACGTCAGATCCATGGAACAATTGGAGAATAATTGAGAAAGTGGTCCGGACTCCGAGGTAAATGACACGTTGAAAAGTCTTCCTTGTTTCTTATAAAAAACACATGGATCACATTTTCATGGTAAAGGTGAGACAATCATCACTATTTTCATGTAATATGTTTTAAGTGTTTGTTAACACACTCAATTCATTTATACATTCAAAATTACAATTTAAACAATTGAAAATTATCATTTCATCTGAATTTATATCACCAAATTTCAACTTAAAAAAACCAAAACATCAAACACTTAAACAATACTCTGCATTAACAAACAACTCACAAACAACTCGAACCGTGGAGAGGATATAATTAGAAACATATTTAGTTTCTTTTATAACTATGCACTTTTAATTTGACATGGAAATCTATCCATCCACCAAACATTTAGTTTCTTCTCTAACTATGCACCGTTAGTATAATATTTACGTGTATCACGTTTTTTAATCAGGACTTTCTTGTTGTAAATTTATGTATTGATTTGGTGATATTTATTAAGATATAATTATTTTGAAAAAATCAAATGTAGTCATAATGTTAAATTTGGTGGATTAGATTGGTTACATTCCGTTATTAGTAGGGTCCACTTTTTAAATGGTTTCATTGGTTCCTTGAACACCACCAAGTCTAATATAGTCTAATATGAAATGGCCATGTTTGATGTCCAACTCTAGTATGAAATGGTGAGGTTTGATGTCTGTGTCGAGAAGCGTAGGTGGGCTCTTAAATTTACAGTGAATTTAGTAAGTCTTCATGTCCATATGGTTCATTTCCCTTCACTGCCCCACTCCTTGGTGATTTTCAATGAGCTCCAATATGTGTTCACCATGGAAAATTAATCTCGTTCATCTCTTCTTGTCATTCCTTGGTGGTTTTCAATGAGCTCCAATATGTGTTCACCATGGATAATTAAGCCTGTTCATCTCTCCTTGTCATTCCTTGGTGGTTTTCAATGAACTCCAATATGTGTTCACCATGGATAATTAATCCCGTTCATCTCTCCTTGTCCTTGTCATTAGTAATTTTGGTCATTCCTTGGTGGTTTTCAATGAGCTCCAATATGTGTTCACCATGGATAATTAAGCCCGTTCATCTCTCCTTGTCCTTGTCATTTGTAATTTCTGTCTTGCATATTTGGCCAATCATCCACTCAACCACACCTGTGCTTCTTATGCACAATATAACCAATTTTTCCTTCTCATTCTCCTTCATCTATGGATTGTAATGTGTACACTCCTTGTTTACTCCATGTTTGTTGTGGTTTCCTCTACTTTAGCAACCACAAAAGGTGGGTGCAATGCTTTTGTCTCTATGATTTTCTTTCTTGGGTTAAAATCCATTCTAGTGAGTAATGATTAGTCCTTTCACGCAATTGATGTGAGGAAAGCATAGAGACTATGGATAAATAAACAAAATGCCATGGTTTATGTACTCTTTGATGACCAACCACTACACTAAACGAAGGGAATTAGAGCTAGAATCTCCTCTATATTCTTATGTTTCTAGCATCTATGTCTTCTTTTGATGTGTCATGTGGTTCTTATTGCAAAGAAATGGAGGAGTTCTTTGTCGAATGGAAAATACATACCATAATACATTGACAAAGGATGATATGGTGGTTACGGAGGCATTTTAAACTGATAGGAACTTATTCCTACAAACTCGTTGACCCTCGTTTTGTTTTTCAACACACTAGAAATGTCATGAAGATTTTTTTGGCCATTGGTTTAATTGTTTAGGTAAATTTATGCTAGGGTTTGGGTTTGGTTTTTTTCCCGCAAGTTTAGGTTTGCGTGCATTTTCATCGGCTTGATTACACTGTGCATGTCGATGTAGTAACCATGCTTACTACATTTGCTTGAAGATGTAATGGGTAGTTTTCAATTTCTCTAAGGGATTTGGATTGGTCTGTAGGTGAGACACCACTAGGTGTGTTTGGGATCAAACTTAAATGGAATATATATCCCTTATGAGTTGCTTCAAAGTAGGCTTTGAGTCATTAATGTTAAGGGTTTACATTTGAGTTTTGGCTTGTGTAATGGTGAGTGAGCGTTGAATGTCATAAGATTAGGATACAATATGTTGCTTGCATCCTTCAACTAGTCTGAATTCATAAGACCCCTAATCATAGTGTTAGAAATGTTGTACATGTATCTTCTTCATTAACATTGTAGACAATCGAACTTGATTTCCCTATATACCCTTCACAAAACCACATGATATAGGAACTCTTATGAAGTACTATGTGGGGAGAATTGGGTTTTCAATGTCTCGGTATGATAAATCAATGCCATTATTTCCTACTAATGAAAATGGGCATGTTTAAAAACATGTGGATACTTATGATATCTTTAGTTCTCTAGGAAGTATGTATCCCACCAGTGAGTTGCAGGTGTTTGAACCATCACAAGTCTCTATTATAGACTTGGTCATAAATTGAATAGGGCCATTACTAAACATGATGATTACAAATAAGAGCCATAATGTTGATCTATTGAGCATAACCATTACTCCCTTGTGATAAGTAAATGAGTGGTTTGTGGATAGGATTATATAGAATCATAGCTATATAGTAGTGGTGTGTAGGGCCCCTTTATGTATAGTGAATGAATTAATGATTTTTTTATAATGTAATGGAGTTGTGTTAGAATATTGTAGTATGAGAATGAGTGAGGGACAAAGAATCAACATTGTGAGTAATAATGCAATTATGTAATTGTTGTCTAGCTAATCATTTGGTGTATGAGTGATGACAAAAATCTTTGTGGCATCTTGTGTTTTATAAGCATCATCATGATCCTTATTCTACATATTAGGTACATCATATGATTTTCCCCAACCAATTTTGCATCACCTTTTGGAATAGACAGAACATATTTTTTTCTTTCTAACTTGAAAGCATTGTCGCTTATAGCGTAACAATTGTCAAGTGATTTTATATTTTTATGTTGCTTATAGCCTAACAATTGTCAAGTAATTTTATATTTTTAACTCTACCTTTTACATGAGAAGAATTCTTCAAAGTGTCATGAACCTACTATTTGGCATCTTGCATGAATTCGGGATTGGTGATGTTCATAGTATATTTATTTCTATATTTTTCATACTTCTTAAGAATGTATTCGACCCGCTCCTACATAGTGACATTTTTTTGTTTGAACTATTTTTCCGAACCTCTGTCTAGGGTTTCTCATGGAGAGTTTTAAATTTTTTTCCAATCCCTTGGCATTATCCATGTACCAAAAATACAATTGTCTTTATATTCACTATGCATGGATATCATCATTGTTAGTGTGAATTGGATTGAAACGTGAACTAGATGTGTGCATTGGATTAAAATGTGAAATGCATGTTTGAGATATAAAAAACTAGACTTTCATTTAGATTAACAATTTTCATAAAGTATCTTGAACTAAACAATAAATGAGGATCTATGGATAAATTATTAAAATACTCTTATATATTGGTCCAAATACATACTAGATAAAGACCTAGCCTAAAAAAAACTATATACACATAAAAAATGTCTTTGTAGAAAAATCCAAAGTACATGATCTAGGTTGGAGAGAAGATTTCTTAATCAATCAAGAGAATGATTATATTAATTTCCTAAGTATGTTCAGTTTCCTACATTTTCTTGATCCAATAAAGGTGGCATAGGAAAACTATAGTTATGACTTGGGCTCAATACACCCAAAAGAATTGAAGGTGTTGAAAAAGAACATATCAAAATGGCCCCTGAATTAGTAGGAACGAAGGGGGGATGTGTTGCAACCAAATAATAATTAGGGATATGAATTTTTATTATATCTTGGAATAAATACACATTCTCTATCATTTATCCACTAAATTACTTAACCTTATCCTATTTTCAAGATCATGTATACTCCTATCGATCTACTCCTTCCTCTCTTACACTTTTTCAAGTTTTTTACCTCATTTTGTTGTTATTATTCATCATTACCAATTTTTTTTTACTCTTTTTCTCTCCTTTACCTTTCCCTTTGAAACCTTTCTTTCTTTCAACATTCATTTACAACAATCATTATATCCCTCCTCTCTTTTGCAATATCCTTCTTCTATTGCTTCAATTCCAACATATTTGTTTTCTTTTTCTTTGCCTCAACCAAGAGTATGCTGTAATCCTTTGAATTTAGTAATTGGGAACTCTTTTTTATCAAAGATAATATTTGTATCACATCCTTGATTTTCCCTATCAATTTGTCCACTAGCATCCTTATGATTAGTGAGAGTAATTGACTAGTACTTGGATGATTATGAGGATCATATAGAAGGTGTGGTTTCCCTTCATTACCTTCTTCATCCGGTTCTTGATCACCTATAATTCCATTATGTTCTTCCATAGGTCAAACATCCATAAAATAATGGACATCTTCATTGTTGTTCATACTACTAGAAATGAATGCATGTTAAAGCTTTCTTCATTAGTGCTAGTAATAATATTTCAATTCATATTCATCATGGCTTCAACTAACCAATTGGGGGGTTCACTTGGCATGGAAATATCAATTGGTCATTGATAATTCTCATTTCTTGACAACCTTCAATAATATTCAATTCAATAGTGACCTTTAGATTATAATTTATAGGTTTTATGTGTTGTTCATGTGTATGCTACTAAATTAGTAGGAAGGGAAGGGGAAGATGTTACAACCAAATAGTAGTCAACGATCTAAGTTTTTATTAGATCATGGAAATAACTACCTATTCTATTCCATTTTCTCCACTAAATTGCTCCATCTTCTCTTACTTTTAATATCATTTTTAGTCCTATCAAGCTCTTTCCTCTCTTTTTTCTCCTTTTGAAGTTTTTGCATCTGCTTATGTTGTTTTTTATCATGCCTTACTAGTTGTTTCTATTTCTCTTTTCCTTTCCTTTCCCTTTATCATTGAATAATTTCTTACTTTATATGTTCATTTGCAACAATCCTTGCAAGAATCTTCTCATTTTCAAGATCCTTATTCTTTGGCTTCAATTCTAACATCTGATTTATTTTTTTGTTATGTCTCATATAAATGTATTATGTAATTCTCTAACATTAGTAACTACGAACTCCTACGTGATTAGAGGAAATATTTGGATCATGTCTATGATTTCCTTGTCACCCTCTCCACTAGCATAGCGGACTCAGGAAATGGCAGAGTAATGGATCAATACTTGGTTCATTATGAGGATCATATAGAAACTATGGTTTGGATTCATCATCTTCTCCATTTGGATCTTCATCACCTAGAAATATGTTATGATCTTCCACATGTAACATCTTAGAGCTTCATTGTTGTTCGTATTGCTAGCAATGAAGGCATATTGAGCCTTTTTTCATTAGTGTTGGTAGAAATATTTTGAAACATATTCATCATGGCTTTCACTAACAACTTGGGTGGGGTCAAATCGATTCAAATTATCAATTCCTCTTTGATGCTTCACATTGATGNTATATATATATATATATATATATATATATATATAGTTCATGTGATACAACAATGTCTTTATTCTCTTGATTTGTTTCAACATCTTCTCGAGTATCAGTGACATGTTTGTCTTCATCACCTAATGGATAGATATTTCCTTGAGAGAGGCTCAACATGTTCATAATAAAATTTGCATATACTTCACCATGTATATCAAAAGCTTGGCTACATTTTATATCATTAGTAAGAACATCATAATTTAATGGAGAAAATCCAGTGCACCTAAATTGATCCTTAACATTGGAGGTTGTAAGATCCCTTTGGAAAGCTCTACTAACAAGTTCCACCAATTTAAACATTTTTACATCTATTTATGGGTTCTTCTCCATCCAATTTTCTCTCTCAAACCCAAAGTAATTATTTGAAATCCCAAATACACTCATATATAGGGGTTTCAACCTATAATTAGTGTGTGAGATCCATGTCATAAATTCTATGCATATCCTACATTGACATGCAAAAATGATCCTTGTCAGCCACAAAGGATTACCAATTGAAATAGATCAATTAGACTTTAATTAATGAAATGGAAATCCCTTTGGTTATTTCTCGACTTACACATGAAATGTTAAATGTTCTTTTAATATATATCTAATCTAAATGTAGAAATCAATATAAAAACTATTCTATCTAATCTAAATTGCAGAAATTAAAATGAAGATGGGATGGATATAAAGAATGAAATGCAATAAATGCATAAATTTACTTCAGGGATAAGGTTCTATTAATGACCCATGCCTTGTAATTCTCCAACTCTTCATTTACCAAAATAGGATCTTCAAATTCCAAAAAGACTTTTTGTGTCCTCAAAGCTCTTTGCTCTCTAAGATTTTTTTCTTTTTACATTTGTAACTCTCTAGTTTGACTATTCAAACGAAAAATTATCTTATGAATATTAGATGTTCAATAAACTCAATACTATAAATATTTGTGTTCATATGAAGTGAGATACAACCATTGATAATTAAAGACAAATATTTCGATGCCTCGTCCATGCTTTGGCATTCTCACTGCTACACTTTTACTTTGGCAAGAGAAGCTTGAATGCTTCATCCAACTTGCAACCTTGCAACCTGTCAACGTTAATTTTGTATTTGCATTTGTGTGCAATTTTTATTGAGTTAGTGACTTGAGGATAGTTCCTTCCTCTTGTTAGGTACAAATCGAAAAGTTTGTTGAAATCAAAGACATTTCAATAATCAAAGAATTTGTAGCACCAAGCATTCCTCCTCTATTCTTCTTCCTTCAATCTTTTTCTACATTCCTCTACATACACAACCTTCCATTAAAGATACTAAAACATTCTCAATATTTAAAATAAACTATGAAGAGTAGATAACCTATGAGAGGGAAAATCCAAGATATTTCCTTGGTTTATATTAAAATTAACATGAATTATGAACATTAAATCTTAGAGAAACAAATTGTTATATCCTTAATTTTCACCCTACAAGCAAGAACTTAGAAGGGAATTCATCAGAAGATATAAGACAAAATACACATGTTGCCTAATATTTGAGCCTTTTTTGGAGATCATCGCTAAACACATAGGGGACAACAAGAGATGACCATCGCTTGACAACAATCTTCAACAAGCGATCACCCCTTAAACTTCTATATTCAAAGAGTTATGAGGAGATAGACGAGGGATGAGTTGTATCTTCGTGTCAAATGACTAGGAACTCATAGCATTCAAGTCTCTAGTGGCCAATAGAAGATCTATAATCTCTCCCATGCCTCCTCCAAAGAGTTGTATAACAAAGGCACATATTGCGCAAGTATTTGGGAAGTATAAAAAACCTGATAATAAACATTTCCCCTTCCAAATTCCAAATTGGTCTACTCCTTTGCATGCTACCTTCCTACTCCAACTTCTAACCTCCTAAGTAGTGATAAAATTTGAAGGGTGGGTCCTAATTTTATTAATATGGGTATATATTCATGGAGCCCTTCCATGATGAAAAGTTAAAAAAAAAAATTCATTTCAATTGACAACAATAAATTAAGTACAAACTTCATAAAAAAAATGCGTTGAATAAAATATTACATTTCCAATTAATAACTCAACAAATGAAATTGTTAAAATTCCTAATTTTGGAGGTAAAATTGTTCTCTAAATTTAACAACACCATTAGAAACTCAAAATTCGAACATTTTAAATAGAAAAATTTTCAAACAACAAAATATCTGTGCACAATTTATATATGTGAGTTGAAATTTATTATTAAAAAAAATAAAGATAATCATCTAGATTGAACACAACATGAGAAAAATATTACCATCGGGTGTCTTTGATTAAAGAATAAAGGTATTCATGGAAACAAAACTCAAGAAATTCAAAAACAAGGAAAATGCTTGCACAAATATTACATGTGCAAGTTAAAAGAGCAGATTTAAAATTTAAGAAAATTTTTTCAATATTGAAACTTAAGACTAACATATCACATATTTTTATTTTCATTTTCTATGTCTAAACTTGGATATATAGTAAAAGTTTGAAACCTCAAACAATAAAATACTGCAAACATGGATACTAGGCAGTTCCAAGACTATGAAACCCCAATTAAAATTTTGAGGTGGACACACCTCCAACTCCTATCAAGATAACAAAGAAGATCACAAACATATTTCCAAATAAACTCTGCCCACAACCATTTGTATGATTATCAAAGAAAAAATTTATATGTACAAAGGTCGCCTCATGGCATCCTTTTTGACGCAGACACCACCTCTGCCTCGACAGAGTCTCTATGCGACCTCCCGGTCTTAAGGATCGTTCATTCACTTCCCTGAGCCGAAGCGACTCTTTCAATCCCCTGCTGAGATCTCCAGTTTATCGATCCACAGGACTTTCGGGAACTCCCCTGTGCGAACAACACTAGGTGCGAGCTCCTATCTCCCCAAGTGACCACAACACTATGACCAAGGGCCAAACCCAAAGTCACTTGTCGTAACTCGCGATCTCGCGAGTTGAAGCTCCCAACTCCTCCTTTCCAATCCCGCGAGACCCAAAATCATGAAACGGTTATGGCTCCTTCCTTTGTCAGTGCCTTCCACGTGCGATTGTCAGCTAGGATTAACGCTATCTCCTCTCGCTATTTGCCGCTTCATGAGTTCAAAGGTTGAACTCTCGTGCTCTTATCTCGCGAATCCCAGAGACGCGAGAAGTCAATGGAGTGTTGACTCCTTTCCTCTTGGTGACGCGTATTCACCTGTCAATCACTCGGGCCCACCTTGTGGTTCTTCCATGTGTCCTCTCATGCCCGAATCTCGGCACTTCGCTACTCGTGAAGTCGAAAATGACTTCTTTCAACCCCTGAACCCCCGAATGCGCAATCGGCGATAGGGCTCCTGATCCAACGGTCCTCCCGTTCTCTAGATCCAATCGTTGTCTTTGCTCCTCACGATTTTGCAACTTCGCAACATGGAACACCCAACCTTTAGGCTCTCACCTTGTGAATCTATAAGTTCGCGAGATCCCTTGATCTCTGCCACCTGTCCTCCTCAGATGGATGTTCCTGATTCTTTCGTGACATCGCTACTCGCGACTTGGAGCGCCCAACTCCTGGGCTCTCACCTTGTGAACTTCCGAGTTTGCGAGATCCCTAGATCTCTTCCACCTGTCCTCTTCGGATGGATGGCTGCGATCTTCTCGCGACTTCGCCACTCGCAAAGTTGAAGGATTTCTCTTTCTGACCTCCGATGTCTGAATCCCTGATAGAGAGGATCTTGTGACATGTGTCCTTCCAATCGGACGACTCAGATTTCCTCAGGACTTCGCTACTCACGAAGTCAAGATGCTCACCTCTGTGAGTCCCAGTGCCTGAATCTCCGAAATGGATGATTCTGTGACACGCATCCTCCCGTAGATGGACGACTCAGATATTTTTCGCCTTTTTACGATTTCTGATGTCGAGTGCCTGGACTCCTGTCCTCCGGACCCTTGAACTCTCGAATGTTGATATCCTGATAAGAACTCCTTCTCGGGACTTTCGCTTCTACTTATTTTCGAGTGAGGTTTAAACCTCGTGCGACTCTCGACAGATCCAACGGTTGTTGGCTGTTTAGACCAAGATCTGACAGCTCATACCTATCTTTCCATTGCGCCTTTCCTACGCTACCTGAACACGAATCCATAGTCCAGATTCTCTCGGCTGATCTGATGGTAGTTGTTGCTCCTTCCGAGCTTTGGCGCTTTCTTCCCAAACTTGGAAGAATTTCAAATTCTTAAAGGCCTCGACCTTTGTTTCTTTTCTCTGCGAGCTTCACAACTTTGAATCCTCACCTGCACATATGAACGCTACTCCTCCTGAGCTTTGGAGACTCTGAAATATCCCAAAGAGTCCTTTCGCTTCTGCACTCCTTGCAGCTATGGCTTCGTGCGCTGAAATCACTACTCCTCTTGAGCTTATCCTTCGAATCCTCAAGGGATTCTACAACTTCTGTGCCTCTACAGAGTCCTTGCACACAAAGGTGCTATCTCTTCTGAGCTTCTCAAATACTCAGACCCCTAAGGGAAATAATTCCTTCTTCCTTCTCCCTCAGATGGAGAAATATGATGCCCTCCTGGAACTCTGTCTGCTCAAACAACCTATTGCTGAGTCTTTCAGGGTGGTCAACAACCCTGCGAAGATCCTTCTATGGACTCTTCTTCAATATCTGAACTCAAAGAGTTCCTTCTATGCACTCTAGCACTTACTCAATGCCCTCCTGGAAAAGTATCAAGAATTATCAGATGATTCTTTCTTCTAATGAACTCACATTAGAGTTCTTCTTCTGTGCACTCCCTTGCACCTGCTCAATGCCCACTTGGCAGAGCTTTAAAGAACTCCTCAGAGCTTCTATCTTCTTTTGAACTCACAACAGAGTTCCTCTATGCACTCCCTTGCACCTGCTCAATGCCCACTTGGCAGAGCTTTACAAAACTCCTCAGAGCTTCTGTCTTCTTCTGAATTGATGATTCCAGTTTTTGTGCCCACCTGGCACGTCTTTGTCTGACTCCGCAGAGTTCAGAAGTGCATGTATGCACTGGTGTCTAGAGACCGCAGTACTCTGTCATGCCCTCCTGGCATGAAACCACAAATAACCTCTCAAGCCTGAAATCAAAACAAATCCCTACAAATGTCTAGCATACATTTACAGCGTAAATTGAGCACACACAGACATTCATTCAACACAAGAAATGTGCAAGAAAAACTGTTGTTTGTATTAAATGGTAAATGCTTGTTTTTTACAAGGTGTTCTGAGCACGAACTACAACAGAGTCTCGCTCCTTCTCCACTCTCTCTTGTGCATCTCTAACTATTACCACTACTACAAAATGAGATCCCAATTGATCTTTTACATGAGGAGGCTCTTAGAGCTCTTCCCTCCAATCTACCTACCCTATTCAATTACATTGAATGGGTTGTCTAGTCCGCAAATTGGATCTAGATCTCAGCCTTACAAACATTAAAGGCCTATCTACTCTACGCCTGCGCAAAGGCACAACTCCATGGCTCAACAACCTACAACATTAATTACATTCATATTTGAATTTGAAAACGAGGGTTGCACCTCTCTTCAGCCTTGAATGCACATGCTGACATGGTTGGTTGGCTAGCTTGCTGACATGGAGAGATGCTCTTGCATCATACTCCTCAGCTGCAAAATTTATGAGCTCTTGCTCATGAGATTCCCATCTTAGCTTTGGAAATCCTCCTGGATCCCAAACAAATTTCTAGAGTTGTTCATCTGCTCCATTTCCCTACTGCTACTACGCTGTTGCTTGTTCTTCTGCTTCTCTAATCAACTTCTCCTTGCTGGAAGTTTCTGCTGACCTGATCATCAGCTCTCTAATCTTCTCGATCACTTCATCCAACTACTCCAATGGCTGGGTCTGTTCATGTAGTCTCCCCAACTGCAAAATTTTTCTGCAATTTAGCAGATCACTGTGATCTCCCATGCCATCTTCTTCATCTTCTGTGGCATTGAGTGTCCACTCTACTGCAGACTTCATCTCTGCAGTCTCCTCTTGACTGACCTGTTGTTTAGTCATCTTCTCTGACAACTCAACTTCTGCCAGTTCTCTTGTTGGCTCTGGATTGTTCAGCCAATCCTCTAACATCTCCATCTCCATCTCCCACGGAGTATGAAATGTACCTGCCTGCTCTTTGGCTTCTTCTGCTGTCAGCTTCAGTGTTGCAGCTTCCTCAGCTTCCTGGCTAAAAGAATTGAGCCACTCCTTAGAATTCTCATTCCCTTTTTATTCTTGGGTAGCCTCCAAAGTCTACACCAATGCTTCTTTGATAGTCTCCGCTGGCTGTCCTACTTCTATTGCTACATCTGTAACACATATCTCTGCCTCCCCTAGGCTATGTGGTAGGAATACCTGAATTCCCCCAATCATTTGAAGATTCGCCTGATCTTCCTCTTCTGTCAGTTGCATCTGCTGATCCAAACTCACCTCTAAGTTTATGAGACTCTCAGATAATCTCATCTTCTCATCCCTGCCCACCTGGCAATATGGGATTTTCCTGCTGCCCTCCTGGCAGTCTATGGAATCAACTGATCCCATCTCTATTCCCTTGCCCACCTGGAAAATTGGAAAATTTCCACTACCCTTCTGGCAGTCTATGAGATCCCGTAGCGATCTCGATCCATTGCCCACCTGGCACTATGAAATTCTCTGGCTGTCCTCATGACAGTCTGTGAGATCCTGTAGTGATCTCAACCCTTTTCCCACCTGTAAATTAGGAATTTCTTCTCTACCCTCCTGGTAGTGCTTGCTATCTTCAGCTGATCCCAATTCATCCTTACTACTGAGACTTCTCCTAGTCTCTAGTTTACATATATGAACGCTTTTCTCTGGTCTGTTGAGGTTTTCAGCAGGCCTCAACCACCATTTTAATAGCTTACACTATCTTTTAGCCATCTCGCTGTCTATTTGCCCTGCTGGAAAATCTGCTGCTGTCACTCTGAAACCTTGAGTGTTTCCAGCCTCTTCCATAGTCCTCCTAACTGTCTATGGACTGTTGCCTACCTGTAAACAATCCTCTACAGATTCCTTAGTACTCTGTCTTCTTCCTACTCCTTCTGTCTGCAATGTACAAACAGAATCAAGCTCTGATACCACTTGACATAGACGCCACCTCTGCCTCGACAGAGTCTCTACATGACCTCCCGATCTTAAGGATCGTTCATTCACTTCCCTAAGCCGAAGAGGCTCTTTCGATCCCCTGCTGGGATCTCCAGTTTATCGATCCACAGGTCCTTCGGGAACTCCCCTATGTGAATAGAACTAGGCGCGAGCTCCTATCTCCCTAAGCGACCACATTGCTATGACCAAGGGCCAAACCCAAAGTCACTTGTCGTAACTCACGATCTCGCGAGTTCGCGAGTCGAAGCTCCTGACTCCTCCTTTCCATTCCCATGAGACCTGAAATCATGAAACGATTATGTCTCCTTCCTCTGCCAGTGCCTTCCACACGCGACCACCGGCTAGGCTTAATGCTAGCTTCTCTCGCTATTCACCGCTTAGTGAGTTCAAAGGTTGAACTCTCATGCTCTTATCTCATGAACCCCCGAGAAGCGAGAAGTCAACAAAGTGTTGATTCCTTTCCTCCTAGCGACGTGTATTCACCTGTCAATCACCCAGGCCCACCTTGTGGTTCTACCACGTGTCCTCTTGTGCCCGGCTCTCGACACTTCGCTACTTGTGAAGTCGAAAATGAATTCCTTCAACTCCCGAACCCCCGAATGCACAATAGGCGATAGGGATCCTGATCCAACGGTCCTCTCGTTCTCTGGATCCAATGGTTGTCTTTGCTCCTCACAATTTCGCAACTTCACGACTTGGAGCACCCAACCTTTGGGCTCTCACCTTGTGAACCTCTGAGTTCACGAGATCCCTTGATCTCTGCCACCTGTCCTCCTCAGACAGATGGTCCTGATTCTTTCACAACTTTTCCACTCGCGACTTGGAGTGCCCAACTCCTGGGCTCTCACCTTGCGAACCTCCGAGTTCGCAAGATCCCTAGATCTCTGCCACCTGTCCTCTTCGGATGGACGACTGTGATATTCTCGCGACTTCGCCACTCGCGAAGTTGAAGGATTTCTCTTTCTGATGTTCGATGTCTGAATTCCCAATAGAGAGGATCTTGTGACACGTGTCCTTCCAATCGGACGACTCAGATTTCCTCGGGACTTCACTACTCGTGAAGTCAAGATGCTCACCTCTGTGAGTCCTGGTGCTCAAATCTCTGAAATGGATGATTCCGCGACACGCATCCTCCCGCAGACGGACAACTTAGATCTATTTCACCTTTTCATGATTTTTGATGTCGAGTGCCCGGAATTCCATCCTCCGGACCCTCGAACTCCTGAACGCCGATATCCCGATACGAACTCCTTCTCGGGACTTTCACTTCTGTTGCTTTTCGCATGAGGTTTAAACCTCGTGCGACTCTCGACAGATCCAATGACTGTTGGATATTTAGACCAAGATCTGATGGCTCAGACCTGTCTTTCCATTGTGTCTTTCCTATGCTACCTGGACACGAATCCATGGTCTAGATTCTCTCGGTTGATCTGACGGTAGCTGTTGCTCCTTCTGAGCTTTGACACCTTTTTCCCAGACTTGGAAGAATTTCAAATTCTCAAAGGCCTCGACCTTTGTTTCTTTTCTCTGTGAGCTTCACAACTTTGAATTCTCACCTGCTCGTATGAACGCTACTCCTCTTGAGCTTTGGAGAATCTGAACTCTCCCAAAGAGTCATTTCGCTTCTGCACTCCTTGCAGCTATGGTTTCGTGCGCTGAAAGCACTACTCTTCCTGAGATTATCCTTTGAATCCTCAAGGGATTCTACGACTTATGCGCCTCTGCAGAGTCCTTTCACACAAAGGTGCTATCTCTTCTAAGCTTCTCAAATACTCAAACCCCTAAGGGAAATAATTCCTTCTTCCTTCTCCCTCAAATGGAGAAATATGATGCCCTCCTGGCACTCTGTCTACTCAAGCAACCTATTGCTGAGTCTTTCAGGGTGTTCAAAAACCCTGCGAAGATCCTTCTATGGACTCTTCTTCAATCTCTGAACTCAAAGAGTTCCTTCTGTGTTCTCTAGCACTTACTCAATGCCCTCCTGGCAGAGTATCAAGAATTCTCAGATGATTCTTGCTTCTAATGAACTCACAACAGAGTTCTTCTTCTGTGCACTCCCTTGCACATGCTCAATTCCCACTTGGCAGAGCTTTACAGAAATCCTCAGAGCTTATGTCTTCTTCTGAACTCACAACAGAGTTCCTCTATGCACTTCCTTGCACCTGCTCAATGCCCACTTGGCAGAGCTTTACAGAACTCCTCAGAGCTTCTGTCTTCTTTTGAATTGATGATTCCAGTTTTTGTGCCCACCTGACACGTCTTTGTCTAACTCCGCAGAGTTCAGAAGTGCATCTATGCACTGGTGTCTAGAGACCGCAGTACTCTGTCATTCCCTCCTGGCATGAAACCACAAAGAACCTCTCAAGCCTGAAATCAAAACAACTCCCTGCAAATGTCTAGCATACATTTACAGCATAAATTGAGCACACACAGACATTCATTCAACACAGGAAATATGCAAGAAAAACTATTGTTTGTATTAAATGGTAAATGCCTATTTTTTACAAGGTGTTCTGAGAACGAACTACAATAGAGTCTCGCTCCTTCTCCACTCTCTCTTGTGCATCTCTAACTATTACCACTACTACAAAATGAGATCCCAATTGATCTTTTACATGAGGGGGCTCTTAGATCTCTTCCCTCCAATCTACCTATCCTATTAAATTACATTGAATGGGATGTCTAGTCCTCAAATTGGATCTAGATCTCAGCCTTACAAACATTAAAGGCCTATCTACTCTACGCCTGTGCAAAGGCACGACTCCATGGCTCAACATCCTACAACATTAATTACATTCATATTTGAAGTTGAAAATGAGGGCTGCGCCTCTCTTCAACCTTGAATGCACATGGTGACATGGTTGGCTAGCTGGCTTGCTGACGTGGAGAGATGCTCTTGCATCACTTTTATCACCAAGCTTAAAGATTTACTAATACCAATTTACTTTTGTGTATTTTATGAACTCTCAAAAGTTTGTAATAAGTAGATTTGAGAATAATCACCCCAAACAAGGATACATTTTCTTGTGTGTCTTCAACACATGGTGGACATATTTAGATTATTGTAGTTTGTATAGATTAGTTCAGTATGAAGGGACCATAACCATCACATGTGAGTGTGTTGATTTAGCACCTTGGAGATGGTCACCATGGTTACAAATTTTCCATCTATATCGAGTGGTTGAGTGCTATGAATTAGAAGAAGGAGGTCACATGTCAATATTTAGATTACCTTCCGCACAGGTTGATTTAGTACATAAATGTTGCATGCTAACCAATTTTACGAGATTGCCAAATTTTTCCATTGCTTAGTGAGTTCACTCATCTTAGCTCCAAAACAAGCCAAACTTTATCATTTTAATGTCACTCAATTCAATATGGTCAAGCTCACCAAAGATTGACAATTTTTCCCAATCTTGAGCAATTCACTTAGAAAGGTTTATTGTGTTTGACCAACATATACCTATTTTAAGTTTTTTTTGAGTTTTTTAATTTCCTGATATTCACCATGATTGTGGATGTATTGGTCATCATCAATGTGATTCTAGGAAATCCCTTCCACTCTTCCACTGGTATTATAGTACTCTTATGTGTAAGAATGAAACTCGTGTTAGCCTTGAGTTTTCCCATTTTGACTCAAATTCTTGCCTTTGTCCTTGACCAATTATTTCCCTAGTCTAGGTCATGTCACTGATGTTAACCATGAAAATGTGTTGCATTCTAGGTTTGCAGTAAAAATATTCTAATAATATAGATTTTGAGGTAGTGGAAATCAATCAAAACATGAGAATCACTCAAGACTTGAAAACCATGTTTGTGTTCACATTTCCGGAGTGATAACTTTGAAAAAAATACTTCCTGATAGGACATAGAACCACAATTGTTGCATAAAAACACAAGACTTGCTCAAATATTTTGGTATAATATTATTTTTACTTTTAATTGTATCCATCAAGTAGGGAATTATCCTCCTAGATAGTTTTTGGAGTTGATAAAATAAATCATGAAATTGAGAGGATTTCCTTCTTATAGCTCAAGAAGGAATGGTTCCATTTGTGATGGTACTAGTTCCCAAACTTTGGTCTATCCAATAGTAGCCAAAATAAGTCTTTAAGTCGAACTAATATTGGATAATATGCTCATCTTGGAGAGATTTATATTTGGTCCAAGTCTTAAGTAGAATTTTCTTGATTTGGCATGTACTTGCACTAAGTGCTCTAGGAAAATCAATGGTTTTGTCCTACTCTTTTTGTTCATGTAACATGGACCTGGTAGAGAGGGCCACTGGTGTTAGATTTCGTAATGCACCTAGACTCGATGCACACACACATCAGGTCTAGTTTAGGTTCTCAACAATATACACTAAAATACACAATCTGAATTGTGAACATAAACACAATGAGATGTCTAACTACTTAGCACAACAAAAAATACAACAGTTCTTGGAAAATTGGTTATCATTGATGTCAATCCTGGACGAAGTCGAGAAGCCTCTATAATTGATGGGTGTATTTGAATAAGTCTCCAAAGTGGTCCCCTTATGGTGTAGAATTAAGAATGGATCTCATAAGAAGATGCTTTGAAGAAGTCTACAAGAATCCCTGGAACTATGGTTAGGGGGTTAAGTAGTTAAGAAGCCCCAAAGGTTTTCTCATGAAGCCTGAAGTTAATTGAGAGAAAATAGGGTGAAGGACATTTTAAATGGATGCAAAACCTCATTGGATTGATAACTCTCATCAATATGTTTCCAATGGTAGGTGGTACACCAAATGGTTCCTCATGGTCGATAAGTTATTCCCTCTTAAATATAAATCCCTAAAAGCAAGTGAAGAATCCCTAGATCTAAGGACAATAAGTTACAAATTGGCCCCAAAATTAATTAAAGAAGAAATGTTGTTTCAAACAAGAAGTTATAGGTCAGCTCAAAGATCAAGTAAAGAAGTTACTTGGAAGGGTATAAATACACATCAAGAACCTCTCATTTATTCACCATGAAAGGATGTGATTTCTTAGTGAAAGCTAAGTAGCAGAGTTAAGTGAAGGAGGGAGTGCTCGGAGCTACAGATTGGAGAAGGTTTTCCAAAAAACCCTATTTGAGCATACCCCCACGCGTCAAGTATAGGGTGTCCCTCGAGGCCCCCTCTGATTGTCATGGTATTGCCATGCAAGGCCCTGCATGTTGTAGGGTATAGTTTTGCGAGGTTCAGGAAAAGATTGAAGAAGGTGTTATTCTCTTGATGTTGAAGTGAAGGAAGGTTTGATTATTAGTGATCTCATGAACTAGGTTTTCAGATGTTGAAATGTATGTCTTTATGTATGTTTTGAGGGTTATATCTTGATAATTTGGTCATATCTTGAGGTATTGACACATGGTTGAGGTACATCTTGGATATTTTGGCACATTTTTAAAGCACATTTTGGGTATATCATTTGAGTCACATCTTGGATGTCTTGGCACATGGTTTGATGCATATCATGGTGATTTTGAGCACATGATTTGGAGGATATTCTTGGATATCTTGGCATGAGATTTATGTGGTTGGATCATTTTTGATGATGAAGATATATCAATATCAGTGACAACAACAATGACATGTTGATTCTCTTATTTATATTTAATGGAGGAAGGAAGGGGCAAGGAAAGTGAGTTGTAGATTCCTTTAGGTTGGAGCCTGTAAATAGAGGGTTGGTGTCTCCTTCCAATTGGTGTTGGAGAATTTTGGGAGTTGGTGCTTTCTATGAATGTAATCTATTGATACATAAGAGGGAATTCCATGGTTTTTGTTATCCCCATTTTGTGGGATAACTAAGTAGATAATGTCTCGAGGCCCTCAGGTTGCAGATATGGAGTGTTGATAGACTACATGACCAACAATATATACTTTCACAGATGGAGACCCTTCTCATCACCACAGAGGTCAGGATTTTTAGATGGAATCCACCACATTAGCTGGCTTCCGAGAGGCACTGGTGCTTGCTCCATGAGGTAAAAGTCAGGTATTATGGTGAGTTTCATTTCAATATTTGAGGCATTTTGAGTATGTTGTATCTTAGATTGATTTATATTTCATGACATATGCCTAGAAATTATGCCTTTTGCCCTGTTTCACCTTGGTGGTTTATATTTTTTCCTAGTAAGTGGTCTTCCTAGGGAATGGTTTTTCTACTAGGAACTCCCTGGAAGATCCATCATATCGTTCCTAGCCATACTTACCACTTTCCATCACCTAAAACCCCCCATTTACTTGTCTCTTGGGAATTTAGGGTGTAATGAACCAAGAAGGGGTTGTCACTCATTCTATGGGAAGAAGGGACTGAAGGCACAGAGGGATTGTTGTTGGTTAAATAAATATAAAAGCCTATATATAAACCTTCCAGGTGCTTCACCCAGGGATCCCCCAAGAAAGAAATGAAATACTTGTCTATAAGAAAAGGGGGACCCACAAGAATAAATGATTATGAATGGTTAGGGGGTTATTTGGAGGATAGGACATCTCATCATGAGCCATCCTATCATGATCATGGGTATATAGTGGTATGAAATTACCATCATCTGGTCACCAATACAGGGTAATGTCTCTCAGTTGCATGGATGAGAGAAAGGGGGTCTCATAATCATCCAACCTTCTCATTTCTGCAAGATACTTGTGAGTGACAATGTCATTATCTGAACACCACACTAGGGAAGTGACCTTCAACTCATCCTTAAAACATGAAAGAAATAGACAATGGAAAGAACATGGGCTTGAAAAAAGTACATTGCAAACGAAGGTGCCACATACCCTCTACAAAGGCACCCATGAATGAAACACTACAAGCCCTTGTATGTCATGAACCCCATTCCCAATGAGTTTGGATCCATAACCACTTCATCTCCATCACATGGATTAGAGAGGGATCACTTGGGAAACATTCATTGACCTTAGGAAAGATCTACCCAATAGGACACCTCGTCAACCCTCCCATATCCAAGCTTGACAAGTTGCATAATGTCTTTGAGCACTTATTTGTTTGACCATCTAATATTTGATGCACATGCTTAGGTGGCTTATTTATTGATTTGATTTATTGACCATGATATTATGACTTGAGATCCTTGGCAGGCGTGCTTATTTGTCTTTGCAGGAAATAGTTGGTGGACAATTTTGGAAGAACAAGCCTAGATTGGGTTTCCATGGGGATTGAATCCCATAGGTTGGATTCCAAGGACCCAAATGCCGGATGACATAGACAAACCTTTGGAGTCCTAGAAGGCACCTTGGGTGACCTCACCATGCACTCACAAGACAAACACTTTTATTTAAAGGCCTAAGAAATCACTTTAAGGGGCTTGATGTCATGCTTGAGGTTCTTGAGGTGGTGATGAGTAAACATGGCATGTTTTAAAGGAAGGAACCCTTGGATCATGGAATAGAAGGTTGGAACAGAGACACATGGCCCTTGGATGACCAACTCTATCATCTCCAACTCAATGTTTGACCAAAAATTTCCAAAACATCACCCTAGAAGGGTGAAGTGTGTAACGGGGAAAGATTAGGGTTGTTGACGTCTAATCTTATGGTTTGCCCTAAAATTATGTGGAAAAACTATGTGAATGGAATTTTGTATAAATATAGATCATAAGATCTCTTTTCAAATCATAACTCTCCCATTGTGAGAAGTAGAGGACTGAAATTTTCTCTACCCTAGAGGGTTTTGCTATCTTGTGCTATGATATGGTGTCGCTTTGGTTCTAGAGTTAATGATGATGATGCACTAGCCTTTAGATATCATTATTTTACTATTGTGGTGATTATCTTGGCATGTAATGGTCCATCTTGTTTCTATTTCGATTGGTAAGCCTTTTACTTATTGTTATCATTTGTAACTCAAGTATCAAGGTTGATTTTTCTAAGGATAGGTAGGGAGAATAAGTGCATACACCCCTAATTTAGCTTCATTATAATTTCAATCATAGAGTTATTGTTTTGAAAGGGTTTGCTAAGGATGTATAAGTGCATACACCCCTTAGTTTTAAACCCTAGCTAGGTTTCTTTCCTTGGGGAATAAGAGGATTTATACCCCCAAGGAGGTAGTAGCCCTAGCTCTTTTATTTTGAGCCCATTAACCCATAATCAAAGGCACTATTCATTGCATTGGAGAAATAAAAAATTGCATTGGGAAACGTGAAAGTTTCAAGTTTTAAAGTTCTCGCACTTGGAAGTTGTTCCTTGCGCCTTAGGCTTTCTTGCCTCATTGAGGTGGCCTCTTTCATCCACTAAAAATTTCTATTGTTACACAAATACCCTACAGACATTAGGGTTGTAGAATTCTAACCTTCTAACCCTATATAACTCCTAAACTAACCCTATAAATCTACTATAACTTTTCCCTAACACACTACTAACCTAGAGCACATTTTGAGCTAGTTAGAAGTAGTTTTCATTGGCTGATTTTTCTTCTATAAAGATTGGTTTTCTAGATCCACAAGGTTGATAAATATCACTACAATAAGATTTTGTTTCATTCTTTCTTTTGTGCTTAAGTATTTCTTTATCACTGTTGAGTTAAGCTAGCTTTCACTAGCTTGCCTCTTGCTTATTTAATCATACTTTTAGCACGTATTTTGCAGCCTTTATTATATCCTATTTGCTGATATATATCATTGAGTTTTTATGAAATTAGGGACAAAAAGATTAAATTTCTTGTCCAACTAACATATTATATCATATACTTGGTTTTCTTTGAGTCTTGGGCATGTATCAACACTTGGCAAGTTACTCAAATCATTGACAACCTTAAGAAACCATCTAGACTCTTCTCCAAGCTACATTTTCCATCTAGAAACTTGAAATTTAGGGGCTTCCATCTATACATATAATTTTCCATCTCATTTCCCCCTAGGGTCATGAATATTCGCCCCTTTAAGTGACTACCTCACCTCTAAAGTGAAGGGAACACCTACCTAAGGTGACAGTGGGTAGGTACCCTCCTAATTGTCTCCATTTTGGTGGTTGGGTTGGGATTTTCCCAACCTACAACTTTTGTGATAACATTTTGGCGTTGTTGTCGTAGAGAATTTTGAATCCTCTTATGAACCCTAATGACACTTTGGAAATCTATCCCAAAGACTCTCCCCCTAGATTTCGTGGTGACTCCATCCAAGGGACGTTGAATTTTCCCCTTTTTGATGAGATCTTCTTGAAGCTCATGTGGTGACTCCACCTTCCCAGAACCTTTCCTCTTCCAAGAATTCCCCCCCTGGGAGGTTTAATCCTTCTGAGGTTTACCAAAGAAGACCTCCACTCAAGTCTCTCGTTGTCAAATCCATTTTCCATGGTACCCTTTCTCCAATGGCTCACCATTGGGAAAAGGACCTCTAAAAACTCCTTAACATGTCCACTATCCAGGGATACCCTAATAAAATGCCAAAAGAGTAAAAAAGGTGGTTTCCAAAGTCCCTTGGAAGTGATATAGTGACCATCGAGGATCATCTTTATGTCATGGGCTGAGACATGGACAATGTAGGTATTGAGCATGAAGACGTGGCCATGAGGTTATTTTCTTCATTATTGAATGAAGAATCTATTGATTGGTTTAGAGGCCTCCCTGTTAATCATCTCACGTCCTTTGAATATTTTTCCAACTTATTTAAGAGCAGATGGTTAAAAAGGAAAGATGGTGGGACACGTGGAGCTCAATTCAATCAGATAAAGAAAAGGGAGAATGAGACAATGAAGGAATTCAATACTAGATTTGACAGGTTGTACAACTAGATTCCAACATAATTCCATCCTACAACTTCATCAGCTTGTCTCCTTTATATGAACTCTTTTGAAGTTAATTTTCGCTTGATTTGAAGGACAAGAAGCCCACATCATTGGCATAGGTCAAAGAATACAGTGCTGACATTGAAGAAAATATTATTGATTCAAGGATAGAACCTTTTCAGTACCCTCATGTCAAGGAAGAAGCAAAGACTAAGGTTTCCAACAACAATGCTCTTAATCCAATTTCTCTCTTGAATCATAACATAGATTAGATGAGTACTCAGTTTTCCTAGGTTTATAACCAAATTATGGGTTGTCTGAATACTTTAGAAAGGAATCAATAATCTCCTAGACTTGAGTTTTCTAGATAGAAGAGAGATTCCATAGGTTGGAAACCAAAGCCTCAACAAGAGGCAAAGGCCCTAGATACTTTGAAACCAATTGGGATAGTTGACATAGAATCTTGGTTCCTTCCATGCCAAGAACCTCATAGAGAATATGAATTCCCCTGATGAGATGAAGATTCTCCCAAATATATGAATTTCATGGATCTTATCTATGTTTTCCACAAGGAACAAGTCACACAAGAATAGATCAACATAGCCATAATACTGGGGGAAAGAGAAGGGAGACTCTAGGCCTTGGATTAGCTAATTTATGATCAAAAGAAGGAATTAAGGAGGAGGGAATATTTTACCTACAAAGATTCAATCCCTCCACCACAGCCTGAGAATCCTCTTCCATCAACAGAGATGGTGGCCCCACCACCTCCACCTCTGGTGCATGAGTTTCTTCCTAAGGAAACTCCTAAAGAATAAATTACATTGAATATAGATGTCGCAAGCATGTTTGGAAAATTGAATATGATGGTCCCGGTGACAGAGATGTGCAATATCCATTCTATAAAAAGGGAAATATTGAAGATATTATAGGTACCAACTAAGAAGGAAGACCCTCCTATCATCTTGAACACTATGTATCTTGATCGAAAAAGAGAGAAGAATCCTACCTTCTATATTTCATTAGGCATGAATAACCTCTGCTTGAACAACCTCATGCTTGATTCTGGGGCCTCAATGAATGTCATGTCATTGAAGGTGATGGAAAAAATTGGTTCGAAAACAACCAGAACTTATGGTAATGTATGTGGTATTGATTATGAAAAGTTCAAGGTTTTTGGGGTATGTGAGGATGTTGAGGTTTTTCTAATTGATTTTCCACATATCAGCCTCCTCATGGACATAGTGGTAATCGTTGTTCCATATTCTTTGGGGATTCTCTTATCGAGGACCTTGTCTTTTTCCCTTGGGGGTTTCCTTAGCATGATCCTTACCCATTCATACATCCCCATGGGTGTTGGCATCTATGAGATATTGCATAGTAGGGAAAATAATAATAAACATACGATGAATCCTAATGGCCATTATTATGTCAATAAATGCAATTATGATGCTCCTCCACAAATTATTGAGTATGATCCATTTGAGCTACCCTTCATACAATAATACTCCATAGAGACATTTATCCCATGTACAAATGAATACAAATAGAAACTTACAAAGTACCAAGGGAAAGAGCTAGGGTCTATCCAGATTTTGAAAAAGGAAGATGAAGAACGAAAATAAACAATCAAAGGGATGGTCAACATAGAGCCTCCTTCATATCCATACATTGAGAGTATTCCTTGCATCAACTTCAGTGAAGGAAGTCTTTCACTCATGTAGTACAAGAGTAAGGGTAAGAAAAAGTATGACCATAATTATAGTCGTTCATGGCTTGGCCCTTACATCGTCAAGAAGAAGTACGTCAAATAAAAGAACCATCTAACATCCTTAGATGGGAGAAAGATGTCATTACTAATGGATGAATATTTTCTCTAACCTTGTGTTCAGGTCACATGACTTCTTCAAGGCTCGTGCCCTAGGTAAGTAGGTAGGTCATCTTGATTTCCTTTGATTTGCATCTTGATTTTCTCACATTAGTTTAGATGCATTTCATTTTCATTTTTCTCTATAACTTCCATATTGATATCATGCTTAGTTTAGAAATTTTTGAAAAAAAATGCCAAAATTTTATGTTCTAGATTAGTTTTCATTTGTATTTTTATGTATACATATGAAGGGTGATAGCACGACCCTAGATGCTCAGATTGTTTGTTCTGAGTTTTGGTAGTTACAGGTCTACCAAGAGATGTTGTGGTTCTCATGCACTCTATGACGAGCACATGTACCCAAGTAGGAGCCAGATGTTATCCCCATTTTGTGCGATAACTAAGGAGATAATGTTTTGATTCCCTCAGGTTGTAGATATGGAGTTTCGAGAGACTACATGACCAACAATATCCACTTTCATAGATGGATACCCTTCTCACCACCATAGAGGTCAGTATTTTCAGATGACATCCACCACATCAACTAGCTTCTGAGAGGCACTAGGCCTTGCCTCATGAGGTACAATTCCGATATTATGGTGAGTGTCATTTCAATATTTGAATAAGTTTGAGTATGTTGTGTCTTAGAATTATTTAGATTTCATGGCATATGCCTGGACATTATGTATTTTTCCTCGTTTCACCTTGGTGGTTGAGATTGTTCCCTAGTAGGTGGTCTTCCTTGAGAATGGTTTTTCTACTAGGAACTCTCTTGCATACTTACCACTTTCCATCAACTAAAAACCCCCCTTTCCTTATCTCTTGGGATTTTAGGGTGTACTGACCTAAGAAGGGGTTGTCCCTCATTCTATGGGAAGAAGGGGTTGAAGGCTGAGAGGGATTGTTGTTTGTTAAAAAAATATAAAATCCTATATAGAAACCTTCCATATGCTTCACTCATGGATCCCTCGAGAAATCAATGAAATGATTCTCTGTAAGAAAAGGGAGACCCACAAGAATAAATGATTATGAATGCTTAGGGGGTTATTTGGAGGATAGGATCTCTCATCATGATATGGGCTATAATGATCATGGGTATCTAGTGGTATGACATTACCATCATATAGTCATCGAGCCAGCGTAGTGGCTCTCAGTTGCATGGCTGAGAGAAAGGGGGTGTCATTACGAGCCAACCTTATCATTTCTGCAAGATACTTGTGAGTGACATTGTCATTATCTGGACACCATGCTAGGGAAATGACCTTCAACTCATCCTTAAAATATGAAAGAAACAAAGAATGGGAAGAAGACGAGCTTGGAAAAAGTAAATTGCAAATGAAGGTGCCACACACCCTCTACAAAGGCACCCATGAATGAGACACTACAACCCCTTTTATGTCATGAACCCCATGCCCAGTGAGTTTTGATCTATAAAAACTTCATCTCCTTCACATGGGTTAGAGATGCATCACTTGGGAAACACTCCTTGACCTAAGGAAAGATCTACCCAATAGGACACCTCGTCAACCCTCCCATATCCAAGCTTGACAAGTTGCATAATGTCTTTGAGAATTTATTTGTTTGACTAGGTAATATTTGATGCACATTCTTAGGTGGCTCATTTATTGATTCGATTTACTCACCATGATATTATGACTTGATATCCTTGGAGGGCGTTCTTATTTGTCTTTACATGACTAGTTAGTGGATAATTTTGGAAGAATAAGACTAGCTTGGGCTTCCATGGGGCTTGAATCCCACATGTTGGATGATAAGGGACCACATGTTAGATGACAAAGATGAATCTTTGGAGGCCTAAAAGGTGTTAGCACATAGAATTGTAGGGGGTCAAAAAAAATTTGGTTTTGTTTTATTTGGATTCATAGGGTTTTATAAGTCTTAGGTTTTGGGTCTTTTTGTTGGCATAACTCAAATTTTTATTTGTATAAGCAAAAGCAATGCTTAGCCTTGGTTTAGAGTTTTTATTTCATAAGATTATTCATCATGACAAGGGTAATGGTCCTTATGAGTCACACTCTTGATATTTAAATCATCACCATGACATGTTCTACTTCCAGTTGTACACAAGTTTTCCTTTTGTCACTTTCCAACCATTTATATGTCAAGTTAAAAGTGAGATGTATATGCTGCCAAATCACCAGGAAAGTTCACAGTGTACTGATGAGTACCTCATGCACTCATATTTCATTATTGCAACTAAGAAAGTGGGGAATTTATGGTTTTCAAGGCTTTGATTTAATTATATTTTCAAGGATTTTGTCATAGAATGTCTAACGATTTCCTTGAAGTACACTATTTGATTTTGAACTTGGTGCTGCAAACTGGTCACTATATACTAGCATTGCACACTGGCTGAAGAAGATCATCGAGTTTGGATGACCCTCAAATAGATCAACTAATGTTCACGAGAATAAACATCAAACCAAGTTGTATCAGGTACTCCTTGATGATCTCCATTCTATTCAAGGGTTGAAAGAGGAGTTTATGTTGCTTAATTTCCTGGCACTACGAACTGTTCAAGCTCATTTGCTACCAACTCTCAAACCCACTTCCATGTCACTCTAAACTCTTCCCACTAGTCCATATTGTTATCTTGACCTCACCTTAGATTTTCATATTCAAACAAGCCACCTATACCACTGATACCTCAACATTGTGAAATACTTGATTTGACTTTGCATCACTAGTGCGCGCTGCGAACTAGGCACTGCAAATCCTCTATTTCCAGAATTGTTGAATCCCTCATCTTTTGCATAAATTTGAAACTCAGTCTTAACCCATTGAATGACACCCCTATAAAGAATTAATAAAATCTATAATCCTTTATATAATTAAGCTCATTTTCATACCTTGTTGGTGCTGCAAGCTGATACTATGTTGCTAAAACCCTGTTTTCAGCAGAATTTCTTTTACCTGTCATCATTTTACTATAAATCTCAGTTTTTATCTGTCTTATACTTTATTTTGAAACATTTTTCATTTCATATCATTGATGTGTATAAGATTTAAGGAAAATTTCCTAGACAAGAGATTTTTTCCCCTTCACAGGGAACTCAAGAATGTCTACATGCAAAACAGAACCCACGAAGCTGAAATCAGAAAATTGAAGGCAACGTTACAACCTTTTAGAGAAGAAGTGGCAAAGAAAAACTTAGACATGCTAGCCAAGGTGGCTACCAGAAGAAGCTCCAGAAAAAAAAAGATAAAGACAAAGGATCTTCCAAAACCAACATCATTTTTGTATAAGTTTTATGGTACATGCTTTTACAACATTCAATGATGGTTATGCGTTTTGAGCTAGACTTAAAATTTTTATGATTTTCTCCAAGGATATATCAAGTTAATGAGTTGGTTGCATGTATGGACTCCTGGTAGAGGTTTTAAGTTCTTGAATATTTTTCAAAAATCAAAACATGCTGCTATAGAAAAGTTTGTAGTGCGTGGACTAACTGGTGCTACGAAATGGTAATTTGGGACAGTTTGTAACAATTAGCACACAACAAAGTCATGTTTTGATCATAAATTTTGAATGAAAATATGGGTTCTTCTGAAATTTGGTGTGGATAAGAACCATATTACCATTGAATTTCTAACAAAAAATCAACCCGACCCATTTCGTAGTTTGGGAGAAAAGTCAAAATCATCACCTAAAGGAAAGTTCACAACACATTTTGTCGAAGGCACCGTGAACTCTAATAGTTTGACAAATTTGAGCTATGGGAAGGCTCCCAGTTGTCAAGGAAGGTTTGAATGGTTTCCCAGGAGTTATTTGGACATGAGGGACATGTGTTCCATCTCCAAATCAAGAAGCATGACCTGTTTCAAAAGGCATTTATCACATAGACAAGATCCCCCAAAATAAGAATTTGTTATGTTTTTGTTGGAATCTTTTGTAACCGACTCCTAAATGGAGGAGGATCCTATGTAGGTCATTGGTTTTGACCTCCTTAGGGTAGAGAGAGATCATTCACTATATATGAAAGGGATTTTGATAAGGAAAGGGTTGGATTCATGATCCAAGAGAGGATTGAGCTGGAGGAGCAGTTTAGTTGCTCATTTGTAAGCCTGAGGGTCTGTTTGTAATCAACATTTCTGCCATTAAAGATTCATGAGAGTTGTTTATCAGATTGTCTTCTTTTTTTTCCCATTTATTTTTTATCTTCTTGCATTAATATATTGAAAGTTTTTAGGATCATAGTTTTCATTGATTGATGGATTCATGAACAACAGAGGATATGATGTAGCTTGCCCATTAAATCATTGTTTATTGTTTAAGAAATATTTATTCTGTTTGCAGAAAGTATCTCTATACAATGGATGTTCTTCATTTTTTCATATTCACTATGATTCTACTCGTCATTATATATCCCTTTTTTCTAGTATACAGTTTGATTGCCTTTGATCTATAGGATGTTATAAGTCCATGCCCAATGGAATTCCTCTGCGGACAATTTGTTTCCCTCTCCCTTTCTTTCCTAGTCTTGTTGATCCAAATACTCAAAACAATTCAATCCATTTATATTATGATGGGTACTATACTTACACCTACAACAGTCTAGGTGTGACTTCTATTGCTAACATAAGGAACCTTGGAGGGCCTCACCATGCCCTCACAAGCCAAATAATATTTTTAGAGGCCTAAAATGTCACCTGAAGGGGCTTGAGGTGGTGATGAGTAAAAATGGCACATTTTGAAGGAAGGAACCCTTGGATCATGGAATATAAGGGTAGAGCAGAGACACGTGGCCTTTGGAATCCCAAATCTATCATATCCAACTCAATGTTTCACCTAAAAGTGCCAAAATGTCACCCTAGAAGGGTGACATCTTACTTTAGGGTTTTATTTTATGTGCAAATCATGAATTGTTTAATATTATTTGTGTAAAAGGGGAATATTAGGGTTTTTGACCCCTAATCTTGTGGTTTACACTAAAATTTTGTGGACAAACTATGTGAATGACATTATGTATAAACATAGATCATAAGATCTCATTTCAAATCATAGCTCTCCCATTGTGAGAAGTAGAGGACAAAAAATTTCGCTACCCTTGAGAGTTTTTTCTATCTTGTCATATGATATGGCATCTCTTTGGTTGTGGAGTTAATGATGATGATGTGCTAGCCTCTGGTGGTCATTATTTTTCTATTGTGGTGATTAGCTTGGCATGTTATGGTCCATTTTGTTTCTATTTGGATTAGTAAGCATTTTAATTATTGTTATCACTTACAATTCAAGAATCACGGTTGATTTTGCTAAGGTTAGGTAGGGAGTATAAGTTATTACACCCCTACTTTAGCTTCATCATAATTTCAATCATAGAATTATTGTTTTGCAAGGGTTTGATAAGGAAGTATAAGTGCATACACCCCTTAGGTTTAAACCCTATCTAGGTTTCTTGCCTTGGGGAATAAGAGCATTTATACCCCCAAGGATGTAGTAGCCCTAGCTATTTTATTTTGACCCCATTAACCCATAATCAAAGGCACTATTTGTTGCATTGGAGAAATAAAACATTGCATTGGTAAACGTGAAAGTTTCAAGTTTTAAAGTTCTTTCACTTCGAACTTGTTCCTTGAGCCTTAGGCTTTCTTGCCTCATTGAGGCATCCTCTTTCATCCACTAAAAATTTCTTCTATTACATAACTAACCTACAGCCATTAGGGCTATAGAATTCTAAACTTCTAACCTTAGCTAACTCCTAAACTAACCCAAAAAATCAACTATAACTTTTCCCTAACACACTACTAACCCTAACGCACGTTTTGAGCTAGTTAGAAGTAGTTTTCATTGGATGATTTTTCTGATATAAATCTTGGTTTTCTACAGAAATAAGGATGATAAATATCACTGCAGTAAGATTTTGTTTCAGCCTATCTTTTGTGTTTAAGTATTACTTTATCACTATTGAGTTAAGCTAGCTTTCACTAGCTTGTCTCTTGCTTATTTAATCATACTTTTAGAACGTATTTTGCATCCTTTATTATCTCCTATTTGCTGATATATATCATTGATGTTTTCTGCAATTAGAGACAAAAATATTAACTTGCTTTTCCAACTAACATATTATATCATATACTTGGTTTGCTTTGTGTTTCAGGAAGGTATTAACACTTGGAAGGCTACTCAAATTATTGGAAACCTTAAGAAACCCTCTAGAATCATCTCTAAGTTCCATTTTTCCATATAGAAACTTGAACTTTAGGGGCTTCCATCCATCCATATCATTTTCCATCTCATTTCCCCCTAGGGTCACTAGGATTTCTCCCTTGAGGTGACTACCTCACCTCTAAAGTGATGAGAACACCTACCTAAGGTGATAGTGGGTAGGTTCTCTCCTTGGTGTCACCATTTTGGTGGTTGAGTCAGGATTTTTCCAACCTACAACTTGTGCGATAACAATTTTCTCCCATTTTGGTTTCCACATAAAATTCTTGTGTACTATGTATTCGTGATCATATGTTTATGGTATATTGAATGCAATCACAAGTGATAAATTTTTGATATCTTAAATGCTTGCATATTGTGATTAAAAGTGGTAAAAAGTGCCTAANTCCCCCCCCCCCCCCCCCCCCCCATCCTCCCTCAGTATTAGTGAATAATCCAACAATTGGTATCTAATTAGGTCCTTTATAAATAGTCTAACCACTGGAAGGTACATCATGGAGTGCACTAAGAATGGAATTTCATTGTTTAATGGTCAAAACTATACCTTTTGGAGCAGAAGGATGAAAATGTTTGTGCAAGAACAAGGATTTGGTGTCTAGCAAGCAGTAGTAGATAGACACAAGGCACATGCCACTCCCCCAATAGATAAATATGGAAAGAATCTTAGTGAAAACAATTCTAAGGATAAAAATGTTATTCTTCATTGTCTAGTTGATTCAACATATGTCAAGGTTATGCATTGTGATTCTGCAAAGGATATTTGGGATATTTGGGACAAACTTCAAAATGTTTACGAAGGAAATGCAAAAGTGAAAGGGGCCAAGCTTCAAACTTATAGAGACCAATTTGAACACATGAAAATGAAGGAATATGAAGATATTGCAACTTGTTTTGTGCGAGTTGATGAAATAATGAATGCTATTAAAGGATTAGGAGAAGAAATTAAAGAACCAATAATTTTTCAAAAGGTAATAGGGTCTCTTCCATTGAGATTTGATCCTAATATTTCAGCCCTAGAAGAAAGACAAGATATTTCTACATTAAGCATGGACGAGCTACACATAATCCTTACAGCTTATGAAATGATAATATAACATGACAATCCATCCAGGAAGAAAAGAAAGAATAAGAAAAACTCAAAGTGAAACTGCAGTTGTAGAAATGATTCATATGAATAAGAAGAAACATACAACTTCATATGGAAGTTGAAGAGAGGAACTGGAATGTACAAAGGTAAGATTCCTTTAAAATGTTTTAATTGTGGTAAAATTGGTCATTTTACTGCTAAATTTACTTATGCTAAGAATTTAGAAAGTGATTAAGAAGAAGTTTCCAAGAAAGAAAAGAAATACCAAAAGGGAAATAAAAGAAAAGTCTTCAAGAAAAACCTCTACTCAAGAAAAGATAGTTCCTCATTTGATGAGGATGATGATAGTGGCAGTGACTCAGAAATAGTGTTCTTTATGGCATTGGAAACTCAACAAAACGATAAAGAATATTATGAAGAAGAAGATGAAGTAGATCTTGAAGCATAACTAATCATCACCTTAAGTGAGCTAAAAATAGAAAGGAAGAAAATCAAGTCACTGAGGGAAGAATTGATCAAGCTAAAGGAGGATTCTCAAAATCCCCCAAAAAAGTATGAAGAAGTCCAGTAGATGATTAAAAATCTAAAATTCCAAGTAGAAGAATCCAAAAGGATTGAAGAAACACTAAAGAACCAGTTGGAAGAAAAGGATAAAATGAAGGAGAGATTGGAAGCAAAAATAGTCTCACTAAGGAGGGAACTTCAGAAGAAGGAAATGCAACAGAACAACACCAAAATATTGGACGAAATCATTAGAATTCAAAGTCTATACTATGACAAGTCTAGACTAAGATACAAAGAAACACATACTGATAAGGGTTTGAACTCCATGAAAACATAAAAGGAAGTAGAACAAAAGAGTTATGTAGAAGTCATCATAGGTCCCATCAAGAAGGAAGAAGGAAAGTCTTCAAAGGAGAAAATTTTGGCAATGGAGAGAACTCAAGAAGAAGATTACAAAAGAGCTACACCACCTAGAAGATCCAGAACACAAAATCATCAACCAATAATGGAGAGAACTCAAGAACAATATTACAGAAGAGTTGCACCACTTAGAAGATCCCTGACACTCAGGTACTAAACTATTTTTCTTGGTTTATGTTATTCCTATAACAATTTTGGGAAGAAGGCTATAAATTGTAGATCTTATGTTTAGAACATAATAAATTATGAAGGCTACTCTAGAAATAATTATCTCATAAATCCTCATGAAGAATATAACATAAATTATAATAGTTTTGGTTCAATAATCAATGAAGTAGAATTCTACAAATGCAACAATTTTGGACACATGGCCAAATATTGCAGATTGACTCTTCCTCCAAGGGAACCAAAGAAAGATTTTAATACTCATGTAAAATAACCATCAAAGATATGGAAAAGGAAGCAAGATAAAATGAACATTGAAGAATGTTCAATTTCTCTTCAATATAAAACAAGAAAAAGTGATTGTTTTGTTGACAATGGTTGTTCAAATCATATGACAGGTGACAAAGATAGGTTTGTAAATCTAAAGAAATAAAGAGATGGATCAATTTCATTTGGCAATGATAACTCAACCAAAATTATAGGAAAATGAACATTCAATCTTGGAAGTAAAGATGCCATGGTAGAAAATGTCTTGCTTATAGAAAATATGAAGCATAATCTGCTAAGTGTGAGTCAAATGTGTGACCAGGGACACACACTTCTATTTGATTTAAAGAAATGTGAGATAAGGAAAGAATGATCAGGAAAGTTGGTGGAAACAACAATAAGGAATATAAATAACATATACATCTTAAATGAGATCGAAAATGAAACATGTTGCTTGGGAAAGGAAAATGAAAGTTGGATTTAGCACAAAAGAATGGGTCATATGAACTTTGATAATCTTTTAAAAATCACCAGAAAGGAAGCAGCAAGAGAAATTCCTGAAATTTCAAATCCAACCAATACTTTTTGTAAGCACTGTCTACATGGAAAACAAACAAGAAATGAGTTCATAACAAAGAAATAATCTACAACAAAACCATTGGAGATTGTACACACCAATCTATGTGAACCGATGAAAACAAAAGGGTTGAATGGAGAACAACACTTCATGCTACTTATTGATGATTATACAAGAATGACCATAGTTTCTTTTCTCAAGAAAAATTCATAGGCATTTGAATGTTTCAGGATATTTAAAGACATGGTTGAAAACGAAATTGATTTGAAAATAAAGTTCTTAAGGTCAGACAATGGAGGTGAGTTCAGATAAAACGAATTCATGGAATTTTGTGAAGAACATGGAATAAAAAAGAAATTCTCAGCATCTAGGACACCTCAACAAAATGGAGTCATGGAAAGGAAGAACATAACTATACAAGAAATGTCCAGAACCATGTTGAAATATTACAAGTTGGGTGATATATTTTGGGTACAAGTAGTACATATAACCATTTATATCTTGAAAAAATAAATGCTTAGAAGTAACAATGACAAGACTCCTTATGAACTGTGGAAGGGCAAACCGGTGAACATCAATCACTTTAGAGTGTTTGGAAGAAAATGTTACATAAAAAGAGAAGATAACAATATGGAAAAATTTGACTCTCGAGTTGATAAAGGCATATTGGTTGAATAATCAAGAAAAATAAAGGAATAAAATGCTACAACCTAAGACTCAACAAACTAGTGGAAAGCATCAATGTAAATATTGGTGAAACATATGTGATGAAGACCAGAGAAGAAAGAAGAATTCAAAGAAATGGGAAGAATAAGAAGAACTAAAGGAAGAAGAAGTAGAGCAAGAACCAGAAGAGAAGCAACAAGAAGAAAAGAAAGAAGAAACATGAGACAATCAACAAGATTTCTAGACACCTGCTAAAACACCTAACCGTCAAGTTCAAAAGAATCATACACTAGAACAAATTATGGGGGATAAAACTGCAGGAATAGAAACCCGAAGAAGAAAACAAACATTGGAACAAATAAAGCTAGCACTACTATCCACAATTGAACCAAGCAAATTTGAGGAAGCCAACAATGATGAACATTGGATCAAGGCCATGGAAGAATAATTGAATCAAATAGAGAAGAAATGAGCATGAAGGATAGGTGGAGGAGAATGGATCTAGCCATGTTGAGGATTTGTGCATAGAAGAGGACCAAACAACATCCTATGATACAACATCAAAACTGACTAATGAAGCCGATGACACTAGTGTGCTCGATGGAGAAGATGAGGCTATGACATATTGTCCTACGTATGATGAATATGAGAAGATGTTCGAATCAACCAATGTTAGAGATTCATCATTTCTTCATGTGTATGAAATTAATGATGAATATGGTTCAAGAAGGAATTCAACATCTCATCATTTTTATGATATGTATGATGATGCAGTCATGATTGTACAAGAATGTGACAAAGAGTGGGATAAATATGTGGATGGAAACGAAGAAGTTGATTTAGGGGATGTGAGTAGATGAGAAAACCTATGTGAGGAATATAGACCACATTGCACATCATAATATAGTGAATATAGAACACATTGCACATCATAATATAGTCAGTCAGTTGTTCCCTTGTGTGACTTCCCACACCATGTCAATTAAATAACATTGTATGAATTGAAGAACTGATTATTGGTCACAGAGGAGCAAGTTGTGAAGGTGTTGATGAGGACAGATGGTACTCATAGGTTTATAGAAGTCCTTATGTAGAAAACCTAGTTGGAGGAGATACAAACCAGAATTATAGGTGGAGTCACTAATACCCAATTATGCACCATCAAAGAAGCACTAGAGAAGATAAAATCCAAGTACTTGCAGTTTTTCATGGATAGGGACCTTCCTCTCAAGTTCTTTGAGGACAAGGAAAGGGAGATTGAGGAGCTTTGTTTCTAGCTTAGTTTGGAATGCTCTTCATTATTGACAGAAAGAAAGACTCGATCATATTTGGTAGAAGTAACACATGAGGGTGTAAGTAGCACTCATTATCTAAGGGAGTAGCCTCTTGTGACGATTTTGCATGAGGAGCAGTCCGAGTTGCAGGTGTTCGTGGATAGGTTTGACATAGAGGTTTTTTAGTGTGCACCTATTTTGTATTGAAGAGCTCATGATCCATTTCTTGGCTTATATATAGAGAAGGTAGGTGATAATATTCCTTAGGTACCAACCAACAAGGAAGTATATGCACCATTTGATTGGGGGATCAAGTATAGGACAATTGTGGATACATCACTCTAGGACCCAGGACTGGTTGATATTAGTGGAGTGATTGATATAGTGGCACATATAGGATACATGGAGGTACATGATTATACAAGAGTGTGTAGTGATGTACAATAGTATACAACTATGTACAGTGGTGTACAATGTTTTTTTGGAGTGATTTCCCTAGGGAGACCTCCATACATGGACTTTAGACATATCATGGAGTTTGGTTCACCCAGGATAAATGAGTGTAAGGACGAGCTTCATGGAGAGGAATATTCCTCAGAATTTGATCTTTGATTAGGATATCATCAGAGCATGGATGGAGAGAAGGATACCCATAGGATTGCTCTGAGATTTTACCTTGAGGTCTTGGTCATGCCATTGGGGTTAACCAATGCACCTAACACATTCCAATCTTCCAGGAAGTGGCAATGACATCTAGTGTTATTTTATTATACCAATGGTATATTCAACAACACACTGAGGGTTCACCTGAGTCAGATGAGTGAGGTAGGAAAGATTATAGCCATGTCATAGTTATTTAATTTAGGCTATGGGGTCATATCATAGGAGGAGATCCAGATTGTATTGGATTAGTTCTTGGAGATGTCAGTTGATAGAGTGGTGGATGGAATTATCCACTACATAGGTCTCACACATGTATTTTCTGAGCCCAGGCTTAGGGAGAAGATCATGAGGGCTATGTGTGATTCACCTTTGGCAAGGAATTTTGGGTACTTGTCTGAGTATGAGGCACCGCAAGTGACAATAATATTTTTCAGAGAGGTGTTTAGACTCCACATATTACTTAGGTACATCGATGGTGATCGATATAGCATATTTCCCTATATAGTTTGGCAGGAGATGAAAAGATTAGTAGGAACGAAGTTGATTCCTAATACCATATTTCCACCAGATGTTGGCATACCAGGGACTTGGCTCATTATGGCATAGTAGCAACTAGAAGGTATTAGGAGTGGTGGACTTACAATTTGGTGTTGGGATCCATGAAGTCATGTAAGTGATATATTGATGAGGATGATGATCGACAGAGCCATATCAGTGTTTGTTCTATTTTATTTTTGGGGTGTTAGTAGAGGGGAGGTTGATATTTACTCTATATGGTAGAACATGCTCTAGGTCGTTCATGGATTTGCAAACTTAGACTTCACTGATACACCTTCGCAGGGGTAGATTCATGATGGAGGTTTGAGTCCCTTCAGGGAGATCAACTTGGGTTTCCAGGAGAGGAGGACATAGACTGGGTGTTTTGGTCAAATGGTGATTATCAAAGTGGTGCAACATCAACATAGTGGTACCTTTCCAGGATTAGTTTGGGACCCTGGGATTACATTGCTTGATAGTTCATCTACTATTAGAGATGTGATCACCAGTTTTCACTTTCCATAGTTTACTTTTGGGTGTCTTAGGAGTGGTTTCTTGGAGGAGTGGTTGTCCGAGGAGTTGATCGATTTTATGCAGCTAATGATAGCATATCTTACCAGGGACCAACATATGGGTTCTTGTATCAAAACATTCCATATTTGTACCAGTATTAGAGAGTTCTTCACATCATCCAGGAACATCCAACATAGGTTCACATGGAAAGGCCTCATGGACAATGTAGGGGAGTATATGACTTGTCATAATAGCAGGTTGGGGCATATTCATTCCACTGGATGGATGCAATATTTGGACATGTCTCTAGTGATTGACCAATTAATGCGCTTTCCAATGGTATCTTCTGAGTATGGGGTAGCACAAATGACAGAGCTATCTAGTCTGGGAATATATAGAGTCCATGAGAAGCCCAGAGTCATTGCCAATGATTGGGATATACTTCCTTTTATGATATTTGGGTTCAAGTATGACAATGGATTTACAGGATGTGACTTCAAAGGGTTTCATATGCCAGTTATTATTCATGATAATAGGTTCATCCCTTATAGGCATGTCAACATGGAGTTACATGGGAGGGGGATGTCGAGTGGAAATGACGGTCGGGTGACTATGATCAGAGTGGAGAAACATCAACGTGGTGGTTCCTTTCTGAGGATAGCTTGGGACCCTGGGATTTTAGTAGGAGACAATGCGATAATTGACACGGATTTGAGAGCCAATTTTTACCTTAATGAGATTGGTTCCCTAGCAAAGCCTTTCCTTGTTGGGTTGATTGAGTTGTTGTAGCACCAAGTGGCCTTACTTGTGGGTGGTTTTCAAGAGACCTCAGATGTCAGTACATTACCAAACCATGTATTAACTGGAAGATGTTTCACATATTACAAGGTGGTTTAGGATCCTGGTATCATTTTCAGTTTCAGTCTACCTCAGTCGATGGAGCATTAGGTTGTGATAGAATTTCTCGAGGACAAGCAATATTTGGGAAGGGAGGTTTTTTCATGTCCTCATTTTTGGATTTCCCTGTTCAGTAGTGGAAATTACTTACATGGATCATCAATGAAGAAAAATGGACTCAAAAGGGTTATTTAATGTCACTTAATTAGGAGATGTTATGTATTTAAAGTGACATTAGGAAATAAAATAACTTTATATTAATAAGTCACTTATCCATTAGTAAAAGTGACTTTTAATCTTAAAGTGAAAGTGAAAAAGGGGATAAGGGTCATATTTGATTTAGTCAAAAAGGGGATAAGGGTTACATTTGATTTGGTCAAAAAAGGGAAAGTTCTAGAAGGCATGGAGAAAGGATAAAACAAGGAGTAGAGCCCCACTTTGGGATTATAATTCGATCTCTCATTTTGGAAGTGCTCTTGTAGCCATTGTTTCATTAGGGTTTAGAAAAACCCTTCCACTATTGGTTTGGTTTTGGTGGTGTAATATCCACCCTAGCTAGACAAGAGGGGAATGCATCCAATATTTCCATTAGATCCTAGACAAGAGGGGAATACATCCAAGTTTTCCATTGGTTCCTAGACAAGAAGGGAATCCATCTAGGATTTCCATTGGAGCTTCAGTTGAGTTGTTTCAGTTTGGAGGTGTATCGGATTACATAGGAGATTGGTGGAGCTTTACGAAGAAGGTCGTACTATGATTTCACAGGTGCTTGGTGTTTTTCAAGAAATCATTTCAGGATTCATCCCCACAGTTTTACTATAGGGTTTCCCGTGATTCACTCACTGGTTGTCCGACCTTGTCATGCAAGGCCCTACTAGACATCCAACTATGTCCCATGAGGCTCTCTGTGATCTTAGTTGCAGATTTATTTTAGGTAAGGGCCACCAGATTGCTACAACAAGTGTTGTTGGAGTGGCTCATCCCCGTCTTCAACAAATATTTATAGGGTTATTGCATCATTATTGGAATTGGATTGTAGATTTAGAGTAATCCCTTTACATATTGGAGAAGGCATCTACTAGGAGAGATTAGGGAACTACACCAAGTTTTTCTTTTCAGTTTACTGTTTGTTAATTTGTCACAGTTGCTATAGTAGCCCTAGACATTGTATTGTGTGAACAAGATTCCATTAGTAATAAAGTGCCATATTATATCTTTTAATTTCTGGTGTATGCATCATGTTTATCAAAATTCCTATCTATGGGTTATGTGCAATATGTTTGTAGAAAGTCCTCAATCAATTTAATAACATATAATGAGTGTAACCATAAGTATATTTGACAATAAAATATAGCATATTCCCTTTGGGGACATTACACATTCACATCATTCATGAGAAACAATGCTCAATGGGATAGTGATATTACAATCGCCAAGAAAAATGAGACAGGTGATCTATGGATAAAGGGGGTAATTCCATAAACCTAAGGTCATTCCCATCTCACATTTTTCTTTGGATAATTCTGCGACACATTGGCCATTCATGGCCTTGAATCATGATGAGGCCATCGATGAATGCTCAAAACACATAAAATCTCTGCTACAAAATGCTTTGCAGGGGAGAAGACATCAATGGGAACATGGGACAGAAGAGATCAGACAGAAAGACACTTTCAATTACCGCAATTGTGTTGCTACAAAACCACCCCTATTTGTTGCAACAAGATATTACATGATCCTACAATACTGAGCAGTAACACAACTACTCCTCATAGCTACAACATGAAACAACAATTCTCGAGTCAATTTCCAACAGAATTGTCCAAATCTTCCAAATATTGTAATTGTGTCCAGGAAACTACCACTTGCATGGTACCCCATAATATACAAGAGGACATGGTTGAAAGGGTTCAAAAGATAAAGAGATGAACGTATATAACCATTCCAACAGATGTCTGAATCAAAACGGGGGTTGAGTCACATGAATCTTCCACACTCTTACTCGAGTCAAGTCATTAGATGCGATTAAGAACATCTTAAGGATCATAGATCCTCATGGCTATCCTCAACACTTATTTACTAAGAAAAGGATGTTAAGAATTGTATAAATTTTTGTATTAATGAGAGTCTAAGGGAAATGAATTTTGTAATTAGAATTCAATTCTCATTTAATAAAGATATTGTTGCAACTCCGGTTGAAGTCTCCTATGTAAAGTGTGTTTAAGATCAGCGTGTGATTGGATTTGTAAATAGTGCATCAACTAAGGAGGAGGGGCCCCTCCTTAGTTAGGTATTTTTTCATTGTAGTATATATTTATTTCTCAATTTTGTGGTTTATATGATTATTAATAATTTGATTAGTGAAAATCAGATATAACATTTCTATTTGTTTGACACTGCAATAACATATTTAGTTTGTGGATTATTTGTGAATGAAACTGTAGAATTGATTCATTTCATTTTGTTAGTGTCTGTTTCATATGTTGATCTCTTGTTTGCATTATCTGAATTGCTTAACTATATTCAAAATAATTTCAATGTTGTCTGTAAACATAGGGATATGAATTATCTATGGGCATAATCACCATCCATAATTAGATACTGTCTAGTGTTCTCTTTCCCTGCATTAGCATATATGCCTTTATATTTACACTCATACCAGGGTTACAACACAAACTGCATCCATCCTGTTGAGTTGGTTCAATTTCCTTTTCTTCATTTACATCTAGACCAGGGTTATAGCACAAAGTGATTCTAGCGGCTGGATTAGTTAAGTGATTAGCTACTTTCCTTGAATAAAAATCAGAGTGGGATTACAACATGAAGTGTTCTATATTTTGATTAGCTTAAAGGACACATCGTAACAAAGTGTAATAAATTGATTGGTATGTACTTGAAACTTAATTTGATGTATAGATGAAGTGTTGTTTAAATTTTGTGTACTTGTAAATCTGATTTTAGCTTATGTTTTCATGGTGATAAAGTAGTTTATAGCACTAGTTATGTAAGCTGATTTAATATAACATTGAGAAAACTTTGTTCAGTGATAAATATTTTGTTCATAAGTAATTTTCTGATTTGTTATATGTTGGGGATGGTTCCCTTAAAGTTGTGAATTTTCTCCCCTTGAAGTACATTGTTTCACTGAGGACTTTCTTGTGTTTCCCTATGTATCTTGCTTGCACAGAAATGCAATATATGCTATTGTAATTTATATTTCAGATTCATAGTTAATGTTGAAAGTTCCATGGAAATATATTTGGAGAACCTCAAGTTTTGTGGTGAAATTTCTGAATTTGATTTAAGATCAAAGTTTACCAAGTTTCCACACTTGGGCCATCTGTGGGTCTGATTATGTGCTCTTTCTCATTTCTCTCAAATATTTTTCACTACATTATGTCAAGGTTAGTGATGCACAAATTTATCGATCCAAAAAATTGGATCTTGTTACATTGCATCAAGAGAGAGGCCCCAACAAGCATAGTGAAATGAAGATGCTAGGTACATACACACCACTTGGGTCTATAGGCACCCTACTCATGGTATAAGTGATTCTCCACCCAGTGGTCCAAAAATTCTTGAAGTCTATCCATTTCCAATGGTATCTTGCAGAGTGTAAGGTACTAGGGATTCTTGTAGAGGTGATAAAATTCTGAAAAATAGTGGCCATAATGGAAAATAATGCTCTTATTGGGAGTTGCATCAAATTATACACTAAAGAAACCCCATGCATACATATATACATAACCCTCCTTAAATAAAAGGGTATTATATATTTGATAAATTTAGTTTTGTAGACCCACCAATCTACTAGGACACAAGACAACAAAATGACTAATGAGCCCATAATTTTGGTAGAATTAGGGTTGATTTTTTATTGTATTTTCCACATAAACAAGGATAGGAAGTCTTTTCCACATAAATAGGAATATGAGGACATTATTAAAAACCATATAGTCCTTAAAAAGATATAATTCATTAAAGGATATCTTGACATTTATAGAAATCACACAAGGGTTATGAGCAAATGACAATAAGGTGGTTCTGTCCAAGTCTGAACACCTCATAAATCAACTAGGTGATCCAAATTTGTGGAAGTAAGGATCCATGGGAGTTAAGATATGTTGCAAGAAATGACCCACTAGGTGTTGTACCAATACCTGAAACATGCCAAAATTCCAAAATGGGTACAAAATGTCAACTTTTGTACTGTGCGACGTTTTCTGATTTGGAAACGTCGTACGATACGACCATTGGCATTTTGACAAAGTTTTGATCCACACAAAAACTATTTTGGTGGAATTTTGTGGTTTTGTGTACCTCTCCAAGTGACCAAGAGGACCATGGGTCCCTTAGGTCACAAAAAATCCCCTCATTAGCCACTAATAAACATTTTAAATATGTCCAACTATCATCACCATTTCAACCGCCCTGGTAATTAATGGTAATATTAAATTGTTGAACTTAGAAGTGGAGGATTAAACTTGAATGGTTTAATCATCATGGAAGAGCATGTCTATGATAATTAGGGAACAAACCTTAGATGTGGAGGTGAGTAGATAAGGTCAAGTTTATTGAGGATGGAAGCAATGTGAATGATTTTTGTGGTAGGTAGGGTTTTTGGTTGAGTGTTAAAGCATGTGAAAAGTAAGGGTTTGTTCGATGGTTTCAAGGATAGAAGTGTTGGATGTATGGGATGACTTAGGTGTTGTAGGAAAATCCCCCTGTAGACAGGTGAATATATCTTTGGACTCTACACCCCTATACCAAGACAGAAAAGTGCAAATGGACACTAGAATTTCTTTTAATCTAACTAACTAATCAGAAAGAGAAAGAGAAGGAATAAAGTGTGATACAACTTATTCCAATGTTTGTCCTCGCTGCTCCAATTTGAGCTTGATCTTAGTGATCCTTAGCACTGTTTGACACCTGCAATGCAATGGACAAAAAGACAAAGAAATCCTACTCTACACTATAAGATTAGACCAATCAAATCCATCTATAAGACAAACATATGTAAAGAGACATACGTTATAAGGAAATAGGCCAAGCAATATATTAATGAGAACTCTAAACAAAAATTCTTACAGACTATAGATGTAGTTGCAACAACTTCCCCAAGTCCTCCTCGTCTAGCCCTTACACAAAGATCCAAAAATCATAGGTTTGATATCCTAAATCTTTCTTCCAAGACCATAGGTTTGATACTTCAAATCTCCTACCCTTATCCATGTAAATCCCTCATTATATAGGATTTGGAGGCTTAACCCCCATGGAGAGGATTACTCATCAGATCCACTAAAAAGGGATCTGAAATATATTTAGAGAAAAAATATCTCTTAAGGATTTTAGGGAGGAAATATCTCTCAAGGATTTTAAGGAGGAAATATTTCAACAATCCATGAGATCCTCCACCTTCCCTAAAAAAATAGGAAACCAAATCTGAGGTGGATTCTCACACTTAATTAATTTATTTTTCATGAATATTAATAATAATTCATGTGCACTTGGTATTTTTGCCTTCATGTAATATATCCCTCCACATTGACTAGGGATTGTGACATAGGTTATTCCATGGTGTCATGGTGTATGAGACACTTAAATGACACTTACGACACTTAGGGAGAGGTACCTACGGGTGAAAATTTCATGTGTAACAATGGGTTCTACCTTAGTTCTCCAACAAAACCCTATAAACCATCGACACCTCTAGTAAACCAGAAAGAAACACTGTTCACAAAGTGCACAACATAGTCTCACCTGAGAAGGCTTGTGGGTGATTGCATGACCCAAGTGTCTACAATCATGGAAGGGATGGAAATCGAGGGAATGTCTAGGAACATTTACTCTTCTACTTCAATATTCATCATATTTACCATACCATTGTTCAAATATACCATTCATTTAACTTTAACCCTTCATTCGACATAATTGTTCTAGTGCACACTGTAAATAAACTCTAACAGATGCATTCATTTATCTATTCATTCATTCAAAATAATAAGAAAATCAAATAATAAGAGACAACATTCCACACAACAACACATGTTTTATCGTGGTTCACCCCCCGGGATACGTCCACAAATATCTTCTACTTCTTATTATTCTTCATCAAAACATGGCGTTGCATGCACTACATCATAGGTTTAATAATGGTGAGGTTGACCAACATTGCAACAAGATCCACATCTTGTGACCTTACCCTCAGTTACATTCCATAAATATCTATAACTGACATCATCCGAGTTCTGCATCTCCAACCAAAAACTTTTACTGTGACTCAGACTCAAAAGGGTTTTGAAAGATAGGATTCTCACACACACAAAAATATCTATATCTCTATTCTATCTGCCTCATACATGCTCTATTTATATTACAAAAATGGGTTAAAATCCTTACATCATACTCCAAAACCCTAATTATAAGTGGATTCAACTTGTCCACATTATAACTTCCTTCGTGCGTTAATCCATAATACCTTTGCGCTATTTTTCCTTTGTTTCTTCCATGCACTACTTCCTTGGTGTTATAACCCTAAATTGCACCACACATGCTTACTTGGCATCAGGCCAACTCATATCCCTTCTTTGCCAAAACTCTATTGAACAACTCTTTGAAAATCCTCTTGTGTCAAGGCCCACGCACCCTAACCCATTACTGCGCGCGTGTACACACTGGCTGACTCACAACAGCCCGCATGTACCTAACAAAGCATGAAAAAAAGGAAAGTTGCCGACGGAACAAAAATCTATTGGTCAGTTAACTGAAACTCCCGGCCATGCATGGAAGAGGGTTCGTCCAAAACCTTAGCTCCTTCTAGCCTATAAAAGAAGGGGTAGGGGTACCATTTGGAAGAGGAAAAAATATAGCAAAGAAACTCTGCCCATTTACGTAATCCATTGTCCCAACCCTTTATCCTTTACTCATTCCAAAGGAGATTTAACGCAAAGCAGTTGAAGGACAGAAGAAGAGGAGCCTAGGATCAGGTTCAAGGAGCGGTGGCCAGTCTCAACTCTTGTAAGTTGATTCATTTTAAATAATAAAGAGAATGCTTTTCCCATCCCAATTCATGAATTGTCTATGGTTTGATTAATTTATGCTTTATTTCTAACCCTCGAGTATAGAAGTAGCATGCATGCATAGTTGTTGTTTGTCTTAAGTGCAGGTCATATTTGGAAGGAGTAGCACAAACAAGTAGTCAAGAACAATGGAGGATCGACATCGAACACTGGTAATAAGGTAGGTGGTCCTTTTCCATGAATTTACTGAGAAAAAGGGATTTAAATCTTGGGATGTAGGTAAAAAAGTAGTTTCTATTCGGTCAAATCTGCATGCAAAGTAGGCCCTAATTTGCTAGTCCGTAGGGTGTTTTTCCCAACAACAGAATTGGTGACCGCACTGGGGAGAATACTCTTTAGGGTTCCTGGATTTATTTAAGTTTTTGGGTAGTTTAAATACTAGGTTTTCTATTTTTTCTTTGCATGTCTTTTTCTGTAAGGTCTGAGCTAGTAGGGAGTCTGGTTTTCCATACCAGCTTTCCCTGACTTTTGCTTGAATGTATTTTTCGGGACACACAGAGGTACATGTGGCCTACAAAAGGCCTGAACGTGTGTACCCGTGCCCTATCCTCTGACAACCCACGTGTGAACGCTAGCTGTAGAGATAGCAGTAGTGTGTAGGAGTTCAGAGAACCATAGATGTAGTCCTCCTCTTCCCTGTCAGAATTACACATTCTCAGGGGGTTTTCTGGAATCTTTTCTGTGTCTTGCTTGTTAACAGTCTTATCTCAGATTTCTTTTTTTGCCTTATTATTCCTTTCATTATTTGTTTTTCTGTTAGAAAAAAGTAGCCAAGCCTTCAAGAGATCCTGGTTATCAATACCAGAGGCCTCTTCCTGGTCTGGACTACCTGTTTTCATATTTTTCCTTAGAATTTAGATATACACATGGCCTGTACAAGGTCAGCCCACGTGTACACGCTTTCTGTCTCTGTTCAGCATGCATTTGCACGCGTGCTGTTTTAGTGACAGTCGCGTGTTTGAACAGGCTACTTTTTGTTCAGGGTGGGGCAGTCATCCCCTCCTTTGATAAGAAGTATTCTTCTCAGGTGTGTGAATCTAGGTTTGAACAGTCAGTAGCTTAGGATTCATCTTACCCTTAGACTTCTTTTTCTCAGTTAATAGTTGACAGAAAAATATAATTTTTTGTTTTTTTGTTTTATGGTTTTTAGACAAGCGTGAGAGTCATTGTTTGTTCAATTTCTTTTGTGTGATTCTTCAATCTGATTCTTTTCGATCTTCTCTTTAAGCCAGAATTGTTTTTCTTGGTTTTTTGCTTGTCGGTATTTTCCCTTTTTTGCTTTACTAGGACTTAAATAATAATAAAAAAAATCTCTTTTCATTTTCTTCTTTGGTTGAAGAGTGTGTTTCTGCATCATTAGCTAGGGAAAAGTCTTTTATTTCGTAAGTTTTTTGCAGTTCACTTAGATCATAAGTAGCTCATAGTCGAGCGAAATTCCTTTGAGTTTGCTGTATAAAATCTTAGAAAAATTTTAAAAAAATCTTTCTTTATGAAAAGTTGTTGGAATTTTGCATTTAGTAAAAGTTTTTTGTTTCCATCTTTTTCATTCATTTTTTCTTTCGTCTTTTACACATCACCAGTTTCACCCTCATACACCTTGACGTAAGATAAATCCATAAAATCAACGCTAATTTTAAAATCTACTAGACTTTTTTGTTTGTAGGGTTCACAAACTAGTTCAGGACTATGGCCTTGGATTAGGTTGGAGAGGAAACTCTTCAAGGCCATTCAAAACCAAACATTAGAGTCTGATATAGGGAGTGTCTAAGTCTAGTTTCATGGAAGTTATCTGGGACCCCCCTCTAACACAGGGGATAAACACAAGGTCACGTGGTGAAAGGTAGCGGAGATAACCCCTCCAAAGCCGGACCAATCGTAGTGGAGAATACATATAGAGGGCTTGTTTTGGGATTCCGTCGTTTGCATTTTCCACGGGGCTTCGTGGGTCTCGAATACGTTTGGGGTCCTTAGTTGTCTTCCGGACCATCTACTGTCGATACCCCTGATAGGTTTCAAGCTCGATACCCTGCTCATTGTGGTCAACCCGACTTTCGACTGTACCCGCCTGGTGACTGTTCGCGTGCTAGCAACCTAGTTGCCAATATTTTTAGGGACATACACAGGTGACTACGGGGGTATACCATGGTACCTAGGATAGACATCGGGGCACGCTTTGCAGAGTATACCCGGAGGGTGCTTCCTTGTTCGAGTTTCACTTGCACAGGTAAGTTTCTCTAGTGTTGGTTGTTGTAACTGTTCTTCCAAATAGTTTAGTGATTTCTTGTCTTATCTCTTAGGGGCTTCTTTTTTAGTGTGTGTTACTGTTTGAATGTTTAGAATACCTTAGCATGTCTTGGATATTCTCACACAGTGGAGGATCCTGAGCTCCACCAGTCATGAAGGATTCTTGTCCTACCACTGGTTACACTGGAGCCACCCCCGCCACCATTAAGGCGGAAGCTAGACCAACAAGGGTCTTTTGAAGCGACCGGGTTGCAAACCTTTGTGCCCAAACAACTCCCGAAGGAATCAACCGTTTTGAACCTTGAAGCAGCCACTCTTGACTCGGTTGAAACCCCAACCACTGATATCTTGGCACCGTTTATTGTACCAATCAAATTTCACGAACGCCAGACAGTGCCTCACACAGCTATGGAAACAAATGTTGTTACTTCTTCTGGGAATTCTTCAATTCCCACCACAGTTGCTACTACAGGAGAGTCATTTCCTAACCTACCATCGTCGGTCTGAGCCACCATGGTCTCGGCCACAACTACATCGCACAGTGGACCGAACTCGTCTATGGCAGCGTCCACAACCCCTTTCACACCTAGTGTGACAGGCCCTCCGTTTTCATACGGTATGCCTAGTTCGGGTACAAGTCTTGCACTAACCTACTCCACTTTACAGACTTTGGGTTTGGGGGCAAGGAGCTCTAGCGCTCCTCTGCAAGGTCACCTTGGGGGCATTCCTATCCCTTTTAACGCTTTCCTTATGCAGGAGGTCATATTCCTCCTTCGTCCCCTTCGCTTGGTGGTCTGCATCAACAGTCCGCTGGGCAGCCTATACACACTAGTTTATTTGGAGCAGGGAGTCAAGGAACACCTGCGCATAGTATGCCTGTAGGTTCGACACCGTTTTCTTGGAATGGGACATTTGGTCATAACACTTTCTCATCAGCTGCTTTTCTGATTGGGGGCAACCCCATTTTTGGACAATCTACTCCTGCGCAGGGTACTATTCCTGCACAGGGGGCACACATAGCAGGACCTTGGAACTCAGGACAAGGATCTGTTCCCTCCTCTAGAATGTTGTTCTGGGGTAATTCTTTCCACAGTCAATGGAACCCTGGACAGACTACTATGCCTCTCCCCGCAGGACCGACATGGGGTAATCCTTCCCAAAGTCCTTCGAATACAATGCATGCCCAACACTCTATGTCCTTTATGGGAAATCAACCGATGATGTCTCCACAGATGAAAAATACTTACGTTGGTCAAGGCCATGGTTTCTATCAGAATCCGGGCCAGCAACCAAACTTTTCCTGGCAACCTGGTGCCAGTCAAACTCCAAGACCCTTTTTCCTAGGTTATCAGCAGCAACCCAAACTACCATTCCTAGCGACGTTACACTTTCCATATTTGACAAGGTTGTTAAATGATCCTATTTGTCACGATCCACGTTGGCCCCCTATGCTGACGAATTTTCCTTTGAACATTACAAAGTTCGAGGCCAAGCCTAATGAATATCCAGGTGATCATGTGACTACCTTTCATCTTTGGTGCTCATCTAACTCATTGAAATATGACTTCGTACAATTGCGATTGTTTCAACGTACTCTCATTGGGAGTGCCGCGAAATGGTACATCGAGCTCGATCACTCAAGATACTCTTCTTTTGGCGAACTGGCAATGGCCTTCCTTAACCATTTCCAGTTGCCTGTGAGATACCACGCTGGCACATAGTTTCTCGCCAATTTCGAATAGACAACAGTGAACCATATCTCTGATCATATCCGAGAGTGGAGACACCGGAAGAGTTTAATCAAAGTACTAGTCCCTCCAGCATTCCTGCTTGAGTGGTTCCTTAAGTCTTTGGTCCCACAGTTATCCAAAGACATCGCGACATACGGAGTTTTATCCGAGGAAGATGCCATCATGAAGGATCAACAGTTTGAGCTCATCTATTCTTAGTCTGGTTTATTATACAACATCTTTCCAGATGTGCCACATTCGATACTTGATAAAACTAGACAGAGAGATGGACCACATGCCGATGGTATTGTTGGTTCAACACAAACCAAGCCCGCTGAGCAATTGACAAAACAGTTGCAATAGTTATCCATACAACACACAGTGGCCAACCAAACTACTGCTTTGGCTTCTCCCCCTACCCAAACGTCGGAAGTACACTCTGTGCAGTCGACTAACCCAAAGGCCACCTAGTAGCCTGAAGGGAAGAAAAAACAATGAAAGAAGGGTAAGGGGGATAAAAAACCCACTAATAATGCTGGCAGGGACAACACAAAAAAACGGAAGGCAAGGTATCCATGCAACTTGTGCGCGGAAGACCACCCGACCCATATTTGTCCTCGACTTGCAAAGGCCCAAAAGTTCGTCACACAACAACAACAAGTAGCGTTGACTAATCCCTTTCAACATGGGCAAAATATCACTCAAGCCTCTACAAGCACATAAGGGGGTAGTCAAGAAACCTGCCCAACTCCAAACAATCCCTAATCCGCGAACGTATATATGGTTAGGGGTGATGCTTTCATATCAACTAGAGCGCACGACTATAGTAAACCAAGTGCTTCTGAGAAGGGTAAAGAAGTTGATCTCCCATCTCTTCCTTTACAGATTGAGAAGACGTTGGGATAACCAATGACACGCATCCCCAAAGGAGTGTTCAAAAGAGATTCTCACAAACCTAACGCAAGGGCCACCCAGAACTACTCTGTGGTGGAAGATTATATCACAAACCCCTTGTGCGATGTCTTCTTTGGAGGTCCTTCAGAGTTTCCCTTCCCAGAGGAAAGATTTGTTAACAGCTTTAGGATCTATCGAGACTTGTCATTTGGGTAAAATCATGCTAGATACAAATGACTTAAATCCTCGTCTACCTTACCACGTAGCATTTCATATAGTAGTGGCTCATCCCATGAAAACGTTTACAAGGAATATTTTCCGCACGCTAGTGGATGAGGGCGCCTCGACATGCGTTATGTCGTTAGCATGTTGGAAGGCCATCGGCCAACCTGTTTTGTCTCCATCACCTACTCTCCTCACTGCTTTCGATGGTCATTCATTCCGACCATATGGCATCGTTCCTTCTTTCCCTGTGCAGTTAGGAGGGAAAACCGTGTGTGTCGAAGTAGAGTTAGTCGATGCTCCCCTCGACTATAACCTCTTGTTAGGACGGAGTTGGACTTATGCTATGCAAGCTATGGTTTCTACAGTTTTTTGAGTCTTGTTGTTTCCACATGAGGGTTGGATAGTGATCATCGATCAACTGTCTTTCTCCAGACCTGACCCAACTTTGGGGGCATCCACGGTCCCCATGATTGATAATCCTCAACCAGGTGTCGTTAACGTAGGATTTGGTTTGTGCCTGTCCTTGATGGGTACCTTCGATTACCCACCTCCTCACGACGATGTCAAATTTATATCTAATCACCATAAGTTTGAGATTTTTCAAGTTTCATCGTTCCGCATGACTTACTTTGAGGATCCTTGGATTCTTCCTTCCCCATCAGCCACGATGGATGAGACAGGGCACCCAGGCATGTCCATGCCCTTGTCTGCCGCTGAGGTAGCATACTCTTTAGTCCAGCAAGCTTAAGCTAACCCTGATCCGACTCCTGCACAAGAGTTAGATCCACTTCTAGAGCCTATTTGGGCTCAGGGTTCTCTCGCTAACGTTGATTCGTTAGACTTAGTCTTGCCTTCTGGAGAAGTAGTAATCGAAGCAATGACTATTCTGGACAAACCTTGGGAAGATCTTCATCACAGATCATATTTTCTCCCAGAGTTAAGCTGAATCGAAGCAGGAGAATTCACCGTTACCATGACGGGAGATCAACCATGTCCTATTAATCTCTTAGTTACGCAGGAAATTTATGCTGAGGGCAATATGGTGACTATCGCTGAAACTATACCCATCAACATCTCCTGAAACCCTGGTGTCGTGGAGAATGTCTTTGTCGGAGTGGATTGCTCCCCCGAAGAAATTCAAACTTACAAGGATCTTATCAAAGAATTCCACGACGTTTTTGCCTGGTCTTATGAGGAAATGCCAGGTATCGATCTGAAAATAGTTGAACATAAAATCACAACGTATCCTGATGCCAAGCTTGTTCGACAAAAATTTCGTCCAATCAATCCCAAGAAAGTAGTAGCCATCAAGATTGAGGTTGAGAAATTGCTAAAGGAAGGTTTTATTTATCCTATCCATTTGACTCAATGGGTGTCAAATCCTATGTCGGTCAATAAAAAACAAGGCACGATTCGTGTATGTACCGATTTCCATGATTTGAACAAGGCATGTCCCAAAGATAATTTTCCAGCACCATTCATTAACCAGATCATTGATGAATGTGCCGATTGTGAAGCCTTTTCATTCATGGATGGTTTTTTGTGATATAATCAAATCCAAATCAAACCTGAAGACCAACACAAGATGAAATTCATTTGTCTGTGGGGTACATTTGCATATCGTAAGATGCCTTTTGGCCTTAAAAATACTGGAGCCACATTCCATTGGGCCATGTCTTTTTCTTTTCATGACCTCAAGAATATAGTCGAGGCCTATCTAGATGATTTAGCATCATGCTCTCACAAGCGCACGGATCATCCCACACACCTTAGACTAATCTTCGAACGCTGTCGCTACTTTAGGATTCGCTTGAATCCAAACAAGTGCAGCTTCTGCGTCACATCAGGACGTTTGTTAGGTTTCATCGTATCAACAACAGGGATCATGGTCGATCCTCTTAAGGTGGAGGCAATAATCTAGTTGCCCCCCCACACACAATATTACAACTTCAGAGTCTACAAGGCAAGGTGAACTTCTTACGATGCTTCATCGCCAACTATGTCAAAATCACCAAGGGCTTTATGTTTTTACTAAAGAAAGATGTTGCTTTTTTCTGGGATGAAGCCGCTCAACGCTCTTTCAACGCATTAAAACACACCCTCACAACCGCACCTCTGCTATGACCACCTAACTATAACAAAGATTTCTTATTATATATGGCTGCCGCAGAGTCAACCATTGGCATGGTTTTAGTTCAGGAAGATGATTCGTTCTTAGAATACATGATCTATTACCTGATCTGAGGCCTCGTAGGACCAGAACTCAATTATTCTCATATCGAAAAACTTGCATTGGAAGCAGTTCATGTTGTTCAATGGTTCTGTCACTATGTTCTGTTTCGCAAGACCACCGTCATTGCTGTCGTGAATCCATTCCAGTACATGTTGACACGACAAGTTATAGGTGGAAAAATTAGTAGATGGATAGTCATCCTCCAAGAATTTGACTTAGACTTCGTTTCAGCAAAGTCCAAGAAGTCATTGGTCTTTGCAGAGCTTATTTCAGAACTTCTGGTTGAGTCAGGTGATGTTGTGCCTGAGGAATCACCTATCTAGGGAGATATGTTTTTGATTTCATCTTTAGACCCTTGGTACGGAGATATACTTATCTATCTCCAGACTTTGAAATTCCCCACCTTTGCTTCTTGTGACGAGCATCGACGGATACGCCATCAGGGTAAGAATTATCTCATACTCGATGATACATTGTATCAGAGAGGTGTAGACTGCATATTACGTCGATGTCTCACTCATGAGGAGGCCATCATCGTGCTCAATGATTTCCATACTGGAGCTTGTGTAAGTCATTTATTTGGGTTGGAAACAACCCAAAAGATCCTATGAGTAGGTTAATTCTGGCTGACACTCATCAAATATTGTATTGAATCGGTCAAGAAGTGCCATCTGTGCCAAATCTTCTCTCGGAAGATGAGGGCACATCTCGCTCCTATGTTTCCTGTCATCACAGTTGGTCCCTTCACTAAGTGGGGGATTGATTACACTACATGCAACCCCCCGTCAGCAAGGGGACACCACTATATCATTGTAGCTGTCGACTACTTCACTAAGTCGATCGAAGCTATGCCAACTATTAAAAATGATGGAGAGACTGCAACTCTCTTCTTATTCAACTAGATCATAGCAAGGTTCAGTGTCCCCAAAGAGATTGTCACTGACCATGGCAGTCACTTTCAGAACCAAATGATGACCAAATTAACATCAAATCTTGGGTTACGGCAGGAGCATTCATCACCTTACTACCCCCAAGCCAATAGGTAGGTGGAAGCTGTAAACAAAACTCTTAAGACTATTCTACAACGAACTATCAACTTAGCCAAGTCAAATTGGCATTTGATGTTATACTCGGCATTATGGGCTTATCGAACATCTGTTAAGACTGCAACCGGTTTCTTGCCTTTTCAACTCGTTTATGGACTGGAGGCAGTCTTGCCCATTGAATGTTAGATCCCATCTATGAAATTGGCAGTACAGCTATTGCCAGACACTTCTCCACTTGAAGAATGGTTAGTACACCTTGAGCAGCTCGATGAGTAGCGTCACGATGTGGCCCTGGCCAATGAGGCTCACAAACATAAGGTCAAGTGTCAATATGATAGGTCCGTTCCTCCTCGGATTTTCTTTGAAGGCGACCTTGTCCTGGTCTATGACCAAGACAAGGACGCCCTGGGGGCAAGAAAGTTTAAACCCATGTGGTTCAGACCCTTCATTATAGAAGAGGTATTAAAAAAGGGCGTTTATCGTTTGGTTGATTTTGAAGGGAATGCTTTGGTGGAGCCTAGAAATGGGCTCTACCTCAAGAAGTATTACTCATAGACAGGTCACTATGGGTAACTTTCTGTAGCATATGTATAGTCTTTGTACTATTACTTTTTAAGTTTCTTTTAAGTGTTATGGATGTGTCATTGATGTTATCTTTTGTCAATATGGCAGATGTCAAGTGATTCCAAGATGTTCGTTGGGTATGCAGACGGTGCTAGTCGACACACGCGGAGGCTTGCCTCCACAGCTTCGGTAATCTTTACACCTCACGGCCAGTTGTTATCTTCCGGAGGTATATTCTTAGGTGACACCACAAATAATATCGCCGAGTATAGTGCAATTATTGAGTTGCTTCGTGACGCCTTGTCATTGGGTTTCATTGTGGTGTCCATGCCGTTTCTAAAAACACTGTAGGCTCGTGAGTCCATATAGTCTTTCCTGAATATGAGTTTGAGCCTTATTTGCATGATTCTTTTTTGCTCTTTGTCTCACCCTCAGGACTCCCAAAAATAACGGGTCTCCTTTTAAGCCCTTTTCAAACCCTCTAAAAATGAAAAGATTGTCGAGCGATCTTGTGGCCTTTCACGCTCGTTAAACTGAAATTTGAAATCACGTCTGTCCGACGGTAGTTTACCCCTTTTTCGGTCCGGACGGTCAACTGTACGAACAAAGGTATACTCTATCGAATTCCCATTCTTTAGAAGAGTACTTTCAGGTATAATTTTATTCCTTTTTCGGGCCTGAGGGACTAAATTTATGAAAAAGAAACCCCCACAGAGTCCATAGTTAATCTCTTTTCAGACTCCTTAAAATTGAAAAGATCGCCAAGTGACCTTATTCTTTCACACTCGTTAAATTGGTCCAGAATAATATTCCTGACGGAGTCCATAGTTAAGCTTTTTTCAGATTCAAAAGTGAAAAAATGGCCGAGTGATATTATCCTTGTCACACTCGTTAAAATGGTTTTGAATTGACGTCTAATCGGTGCTAGTTTACCCCTTTTTCAAACCGACTAGATTATTGTCAAAAAAGGTACCCCAGCGGAGTCTCCTTTTATGCTTTTTCAGACTCTCTAAATATGAAAAACCACCGAGCTTACCTTCTCTGGGCTTGTTAAACTTACATCGAAGGACGTTACCATTGTGTGTTCTATCAACCACATTTGCATACCTTATCCACCAACCTTGTGACAATTTGCTTCTGTGTTTTAACACCTTTGGCCACCGGAGGATTTTCCCCGAGTATCATTTTACCAGAATATCAGTATTTTCCTTGTGCCTTGAGCTTGTATGTTTGCAATAGTCATTCCTCCATTGTAACGTAATATTCCTTTATTCTTTTTCCAAAATTATTGAAAAGAACAAAAAAATCAAATATACCCCAAAAAGAGGAAGGGAAAGGTATTTTCTTTATTGGCAGCATAATGAGTCGCCCTTGGATAAAGCACATATGTTCATTTGTTCATCAGACTATGGGATGTAGTACAACCTTAGGAAGCTTTTCTCGCTATATAGAGTTGTGTCCTCCACCGTTTGGTTATTCTTCCAAACATATGGAGAGTTTGCGTTGCCTCCTGCTTCATAGACTTATGATTAACATATATGTTGCCTGAGTCTCATCACTTGTCGTGATATTGTCCAAGGGAAGTTTTTCACTAAGCCTAAGTCGACCCCTCTGCAATATGTCTCTTTTCCGCATACCCAACCATCCCGAATGTCCAATCAAGTCCTTGTTCGAAATCACTGAAGCCTTCAGTCCGATCATCAAGATTATCAAGTCCATGACCAACGAGCCGTCGAAGACCTCTGGGTAGTGCAGTTGTACACTCATATTACACTCCTACCCGATTTTTGGAAGATTTTGAAGTTGTTTCTTGAGATTTGAAGTCCAACCATCAGGCCGAATCAACTTCTAGAAGATGGATACTCTATATGTATATCTTTCTGATTTCGAGATGTAGCTCCGCTGTGTATTATTCGTGGCTACTCTTTATAGTTATTTGACATTGATCTACAATGTATTTGATTGGTATCCATGGTTCTATTTTATCCCGAGCATGGGTATGCCCACCTCGATGAGACATTTGTTATTTTGCAGACGACACCTCCTGGTTCTTGATCCTTGGGCTCAATCGTTCGACACATCAGTAAAGATTGGTAATGTATTTTGGCCATCAGATGCTCTTCTGACCTCACACATTAGGGGGCATCTGTTATAACCCTAAATTGCACCACACATGCTTACCTGGCATCAGGACAACTCATATCCTTTCTTTGCCAAAACTCTGCTGAACAACTCTTTGAAAATCCTCTCGTGTCAAGGCCCACGTTCCCTAACCCATTACTGCACGCGTGTACATGCTGACTGAGTCACAACAGCCCACGTGTACCTAACAAAGCATGAAAAAAATGAAAGTTGCCAACGGAACAAAAAAATATGGGCCAGTTAACTGAAACTCCCATCCATGCATGGCTGAGGGTTCGTCCAAAACCCTAGCTCCTTCTAGCCTATAAAAGAAGGGGTAGGGGTACCATTTGGAAGAGGAAAAAATATAGCGAAGAAAATCTGCCCATTTATGTAATCCATTGTCCCAACCCTTTAGCCTTTCCTCATGCCAAAGGAGATTTAACGCAAAGCAGTTGAAGGACAGAAGAAGAGGAGCCCAGGATCAGGTTCAAGGAGTGGTGGTCGGTCTGAGCTTTTGTAAGTTGATTCGTTTAAAATAATAAAGAGAATGCTTTTCCCGTCCCAATTCATGAATTGTCTATGGTTTGATTAATTTATGCTTGATTTCTAACCCTTGAATATAGAAGTAGCATGCATGCATAGTTGTTGTTTGTCTTAAGTGTAGATCATCTTTGGAAGGAGCAGCGCAAACAAGTAATCAAGCACAACGGAGGATCGACATCGAATGATGGTAATAAGGTAGGTGGTCCTTTTCCATGCATTTACTGAGAAAAAGGGATTTAAATCTTGGGATGTAGGTAAAAAAGTAATTTCTATTCGGTCAAATCTGCATGCAAAGTAGGCCCTAATTTGCTAGTCTGTAGGGTGTTTTTCCCAACAACACTTGGTCCATTCTACCTCGTTTGCTACGTTGTAACTTGAACCTTACCCCAAAATTTCCTTCTCTAATAGGCCCCCAACACTAACTTGTGGCTTGTCCTGAGCCACTTAGGTAGTATGTGCCTCCAACACTGATTTCTCCAACGTTTGGAACTTTTTTGTTAGCTCATCCTCTTGAATATCACCTGCACACTCTTTTTTGTCAGGGTCTCTACCACCTACAAAGTTATGTACTCCTTCAACACTTCTTTACTTTATATGTTTCCAACTATGCTATCATCTTCTCTGCTTTCTTTTGAAGTGGCTCCAACTGAGTCTATCTTGTCTGTCTTTCTTCTTGGATTGTCTTCAATTCTACTTGCAGATTTTTCATTTCTTGTGCGGTCTTCATTCTCTCCGATCTACGAATTTCCTTCTGTCTTTGATTTAAATCCTGAACTGCAACATTCAAATTCTCTTCCCTATAATCCAACTACTAGATCGATTTTTCCTCTACCAGGCTCGTCCATATATACATGGTTCTTTTGTAGATATGTTCTACATCTTTTACTTCCAGTGCTATCATATCTGTGTGTTATGTTTCCTACTGATGCCTCTCTAATCTCACCTCTGGTGGCATGCTTGGTTTCAATTGTTCCACCAATTCCCTTATCGTATTCTTGTAATATTCCATTGCTTGTGTGATCATCCCAATTTTCTCCTCCGACTGTAAGTGTGCCCCTTCTTGTGCACTGTCTGGAATGGACTTAAATACTTCTTTGACACGCTGCTCTATCTGGACCATGTTCAACTTGTCATTTATGTCCTTGGTTGTTTGTGACCTCGCTGCATATGCGTGTTCTCTAGATTGGACTTCCTGTGCGATGCTAACTTGCAATTTGTACAATGATTTTGTGGGGATCTTGGCCAAATCTAAGTCCAAGTGATCAATATCCTTTAGTTGTTTCTTTGTTGTCTCCTCATCTAACTGCATCATATCCTGAGTAATAGGAAAAGTCTCACTCCTTGACAGTATGATATGAATTGTTTCATGTGCTAGGAATGTCTTCTCTCCAACAGTTTATTGGGGCTGCACCTTTTATTTATAATATACTATGATCAGTCACAGTTGCACTAAAGTTTCCTTCACTTCTGATAATTTTTGTATGATTTTTTCTCTTTGTTTATTTGTTTCATCCATTGAATCTACTACTCAGTATTGGACTTTTTATTCCACCATGTCAACATCATCTTTTGTAATGGTTAATTTCGAGACATATTTATGTGCCTTCATGTTTTTCCCCTGTCCCCATGTCTACAACATGGTTCTCTTTTGTGGAAGAGTCTCCATATGTGCTGAATTTGTAGGTATATCTATATCTGGAATGTATCCTCCTCCTTGTTCTTCCTACGTGGTAGCAGTTGTTTCTTTCTGTGTGCTCCCATTATTTTTCTTCTTCAGTTGGGCTACTCTGTTGATGGCTTCATCGCGATCTTTCTTCTATGCTAGAATTTTTTTCTATTGTATTGGTTTTCTTACTATTGTTCTTCCTACACTCTCCTTTCCATGGTCTACAACTTTCCAGGTGTTTGCAGTTGGACTGCTAGTTTTTAGTGATGTTCCAGCTTCTACTGGTTGTTTCCCTTTCTGGCCTTTATTTGATATCACTAGTACTTTCCACTCATCTGGACAGTCTTTCATGGCCCATTGAAATTCCTCTCTAGTGACGCATTACCTCATCTGCCACCATTTTCTCTTTGGATCCATTTTTTCTTGTATCCATACATTGTGCCATGATACCTGAAAATTGGCTATGTCCTTGTGTTCCTCCACCAGTTTTGTTGGTATTCTCCATGTCTCTTCTACCTTCTCCTTTATTTCCTCCAAACACATTTCAAATATGCTTGAGTTGGTCTTCTTGTCTTTTGTAGCTATAGTGTGCATAGTGTTTCATATTGTGTTACGTGGAATTTTCTGATTCTTTGATAGAATTCATTGTATTTAGGGTGTCTCCATCCCACCAACACTATAAGTATGAACAACCACAAGTAATTGAACTCCGTCCATAAGTCTTGGGGATCTTTGTAATCGTCTAGAAACAATTTTAATAGGTATGGACTCCAGCTCAGTAGAGTCCCCTTCATGCACTGTGCGACAACTTCTATCACCCTTACTGGTGCCTCTTCCTTGCGACACTTCCTTAATAATTTACATGTCATTAGCATGGTTTCCAACCTTGTCGTATGTTCACTGATTATTTTTATTAAAATTCCCCTCGACCCTATGATTGTTCCATACGTCTTCTTCATTTCTTCTACTAAGGTATTCTCCTTTAAGCATAGAGGGGCTTCCACAGTGCAACATATTAGTTATTATTTTCGGGATTAACTACATATTGTAATTCATTAGTCTATGATCCATATCCATCAGTATTAGTCACAACTGACCAATAACTCTCATGATTTGAATAGTCCACTTAGCACTCATTGCATCAGGTAATGCTCACGAGGGTGAAGAAATGGGATTGAAACCGACAAAATGAATCACATGGCATCAATCATCACTTCCGGGGCTTGCACCCGATAACCAGGACTTCCCAGGTGGTCACCCATCCCAAGATGTCTATGGATCAAGCACGCTTAACTATGGATTTTTCCCCACAATCAATCCCACCTAGATTTCTACCCCATTTGAAAAACCTTAGCATGTATTGTGCCTTATGAACTACCCCATTAGAGCTCCCTTCACTCTTATTATTTAAGCATAGAGGGGCTTCTGCAGTGCAATATATTAGATATTATTTTCGGGATTAACTGCGTAGTGTAAGTCAATAATCTATGACCCATATCCATGAGTATTAGTCGCAAATGAACAATAATTCTCATGATTTGAATAGTCCACTTAGCACTCATTGCATTAGGTGATTCTCACAGGGGTGAAGAAATGGGATTGAAACCAATGAAATGAATCACATAACATCAATCATCACTTCCAGGGCTTTCACCCGGTAACTAGGACTTCCTAGGTGGTCACCCATCCCAAGACGCCTCTAGCTCATGGATATGGGCCATAGATTAATGACTTACAGTATGTAGTTAATCCCAACAATAATGTCTTCTCCTTTGTTTTATTATCCAGGTATTGCTCAAGATTTTCACCATCAGTTGGCATACCTATGATCTGCACAATTAGATCAACATCAATCAATATTGGCCTCTCCAACCATAGAAATCCCTCATGTACTAATGCTAACAACTTCTTGAAGCATTTGTTCACATCCTTGCTACATCCAAAGTGAGGGATCTCCAGTAAAGTCATTATCTCTATGTTGTATAAATCTGTTATCCACAACTTTGGTTCCAATATGGGTACTCTTATCGCACTGACCCCTTTTATTTCCAAGTATACATGTGGCTCCAATTCCAAGAATTCATCTCTATTTGCTACATCATGATATTCATACCTCAATTTTTCAATGCATCCTAGAATGTTGGGAAGAATCTTCACTCCTTCTAGTATGCATAGTAGTACTATCGTGACTTCGACCTATTTATGTGATGACATCTACACATGTTGTTTCCCCTTGATATTATCTGTTGAAGTTGATGGGTTTGCTTCTTGATGTGCTTATTCTTCTTCCTCTACGTCTATGTCTAGTTTTCATGTAACATATTATACATTTACTTGTTCCTCTATTTATGGCGCTGCCTCTACGACTAGTTCATGTATTGGTTCGACCTCTTCCCTAGGCTCTTTAGAATCTATTATTTCCGCATCCTCCCCATTTTTATTTTTCGTCACTCCCAGACCCAGTTGATGCATAGTGGGGTTCTACTCTTCCATCCTTATACCCAATTGTTTTGGATTTTGTTCTTCGAATGGTGTTGGGATAAATAGTTCTGGTGATGGAATCGCATCCACATCCATGACTCATGCTTGTGCACTGGGTTTTTCCACTTGTGGTTCTTGCTCTGGTGGAAACCTCGTGTTAGTGCAGGTTCTCCTTGACATATGACTAGGTTCTCCAACCTTAGGTGGCTACATACTACAAATTCTTGATTCTACTATTCTGAATTGATTATGAAAAGCTCTAAGGACAATTGATTTCTCTGTGTGCTTTCTCGACTTTCTCTCCTTATTTCCCTTCTTCTCTAAGTCACAATGAATATTTCCCTTCATATTTCCTCCTTTTATAGGGCTTTCTATTAATGCTCTGTTGTATTCCACTTTTTCGTATCGCACTTTACCGCCTTTTTTTTGTTTTTCCGGTCATTCTCTATCTTGACACACCATTTTTACTTTCTTGTCGCGCAATGTCTTAAATTTTGTCGCACCCATTTACTGTTTTTTGCGCGTTGTATCTTCCAACTGTTTGTCTACCATTGATCCATATACCTACTTATTTTTTGTTTTTTTTTGTTTTTCCACTTTTTTTCTTCCTTTTTCTTTTTCTTTTTTTCTTGCTGCATTGACTGAGGGTTAGTAGGTCGACTGTCCCTATATAGTTTCAGTCAAATACCATTTACCATTCCTTGAATTTCCTTTCCTGCTAAATCTTGCAACTACACAACACCTCCATCTGTGATAGACTTTATCTGATATGGACCTAAACAATGCATTCTAAGCTTCCCTAGGTGCTGCAAGTATTTACTATCATAGAGGAGAACCAGATATCCCACCTTGAAGTTATTCTTATTGATATGTTTATCATGTCAAGCCTTATCTTTGGCTATCTGTACCTCCTAATCAAAACCATCTATAATTATGTCTTCTTTTAATTCCATAAGTTGAGCTAATATTTCATGTGTTGCGCCTCTTTCTTTCATGTCTGTAATAGCTGCAATGTGCAGACTTAGTATCAAATAATCCAAGGGAACTATTTCTTCTTATATAATCCCATAACATTGTTGGTACCTTCATATCCCATTTATCCATGTTTACATTTCAAATCTTTGTCAAGGCGTTCTCCAAAATCTTGTTAAATTCTTACATTGTTCCATTAGCTTGAGGATGAAATGGAGTGCTCTTTTGATGATGTATCTCAAATTCTTCAAGCATTTCCTGGATTTTACTATTTATAAAGTGAGTCCCCTAATCACTCATCAATACTCTAGCACATCCAAATCTTGTGACTACTTGTTCAAATAAGAAGTACATTGTAGTCTTTGTGGTCCAATCCTTCACGGTTGATGCCTCATCCCATCTAGTTAAGTATTATGTCACTATAAAGATATATCTAGCCCCTCATCTTCTTGCTAGTGGATTAATTGGACCTACAAAGTATACTTCTCATTTGTCAAATACTTCCAAAGTTATCTGAGGTCTTAATGGAATCTCATCCCTCTTGGATGGATTTCCAACCTGTTGGGCCTTGTAATTGTCATCCTTTTATATCTTCTTTCACCTACTTTTTATCACTTATTGCTCACCCATAACTTGTATTAATGCTCATTAATCCATTTTCATACTTATATGCGAGATTTAGATCCAAGGTATTTTCCATTTGCATTTGTTTAGTATTTAACATGAATTATGGTTAAACATTAGACACATATCATATTTGCATTTATCTTAGAGTTAATCTGCAAAGATGATGAGTTAGAGAGGTTGTTGTGCAAGATGTGCTATCAAATTATTCTGGTTCCCTTTGTTGCAACTCAGTTGTTGCAATTTCCACTATATTGTTGCAACTCCCATGCAGTTGCTACAACTCCTTTTAGAAGTTACTAAAACTCCAAGAACTATTGTTGAAACTATGGAGCATTGATGCAACTCTGAGTACTCTTGCTACAACTCTGAATAGTGTTGAAACTCTCGTGCTGCAACTATGGAACATTTATGCAACTCCGAACACTGTTGTTGCAACTATGAGAAATTTTGTTGCAACTTCGAGCATTGTTGTTGCAACTATGAACAGTGTTGCAACTCCTGGTTGTTGTTACTCCAATTTTTTGCTACTCCCACGTCATCTGTGTTGTTACTCCTATAAATAAATATCTATGAAGTGGTTCCTTGAGATTTTCCATATGAGGCATGACTATGCCAATATAAGTTTATCCTCAAAAGATATGAAAAACCTAGATCGTGCTTTTTTGAGAAATAATCATTTTACTATTTATCGCTACTCGTAGTTGTTGCTACTCCATGGGGAAATTTCGGAAATCCACGAAAATATATCTTCAACCACTGAAATATGTCATGGATTTGGGTTAACAAAAACCATATTAATATGAGGATTATTAGAAAAGATCTTGTAATCATTTATTAGTTGGTTAATAGTTTTTATTAGAAAATTGTTGTAACCACAAGAGAAAATCGTGGATCTGCATTTATTGTTTGTTATTTTAATTTTAGACAAACTCATGTATAAAAGAGAGTGTCTCCTTCATTTTGGGAGAGGACTCTTAGAGAATTGTCCAAATGATGATGGAGTAATTCATTATTAATTTATTTCTTCTCATTTCATAATTTCCATAGCATGTAATTTAGTTAGTTTTTATTTATTCCTTTTGCAATTTATTCTTCATTCTTTCTCATTGTTATTATGGTTGATTTTATTCATGTTTTTAATTAGTTTATTTAATTTATTGTCATGTGTGACTATGGATTTATTTTAATGATATAATTTATTTAATTAGATATAACTAACGAGAGTGTTGTGTAGCATACGTAACTCTATTATTTTTCATAGTGTGTTTAATTAGCACATTTCAATTAATTCATTTTTGGTGTAGATTAGTTGCAACACTTTATCTTATGACCACATGGTGATCGGGGACTAAATATTTTAGTTCTATTTATTTATGCAAGTGTGTGAATATTTCCTTTTCAACAATTTACCTTCTGTCAAGTCGATTAAATTTACTTTATGTCAATTAGATTAGATTTCAATTCCACAAGGATAATGTAGAATTAGACCTTCTTGTGGGTTGTGTGCTTCTGTCTATCCCCACAGGTGGTGAATTACAGGACTGACATGATCCACCATACCAATAACCGAAGGTGGTTGAAAGCAAGGAATTGAGTAGCCCACCACTTATTGGGTGAATTACTTTTATGTCAGTGTGCTTTCCATTTCAACAAGTGTGGTTTATTTTATTTATGCAAGCATGCTTTTCATTTCAGCAAGTGTGGTTTATTTCATTTCTTTAAGAGTGGTGTTCTTTCTTTCTTGCAAGTTAATATTTACCATTTTTTTTTTATAATTTAGATGGATATAATTTCCCAATCTATCATGAGGTGTAAGATAGAGTAGATTGTTTCACTGGTCAACACTTGTTGTGAGGTGTGATTTACTTTTTCAAAGCTTGTTATTATTTTCTGCCTCCTGTATGAATTTGTTTTCATGTTTGTAAGAGTGGTTTAATTTACATCAATGCAACACATGTTAGATGACCAATGTTAGAATGAAAATCATAGCTTGCATATAGTTTGCATCGTAACTTTGAAATAAACAGCCTCATCTTTGATTGATAATTAATGGATCAGAATTTGATTTTTTTCATAAGCAATTAATTTTCCCAACATTTTGGTGTCATTGCTGGAGAGGTTATGGAAGGCATGAAAGTACATCTAGCATTGGTTTTAGTTAAATTTAATTTATAGCATGTATGTTGTTTGCATGAGTAGAGAATAAAAATTTCCTTTTCCGGTGCAGTAAGAGCCACCCAGGGTACTAATCTATCTTTTGCAAAAAGTTTGGAACAATGAAGAAGCATTGGTGAATGAGGATCTCACTAGAAGAAGAAGTCAATGGAATATCGAAGCCTTCATTATTGAGGTATGTGGTCAGTTTTTTTAAAGTTTTATATGATATCTTGGGTTGTTGAAGCTTTTTATTTTTCCTTCCCTCCATTTCCTATTGTTCCCCTTTTCTCTTTTCAACCTCCCTCTACTCTTTTCATTATTTTTTTTCCTCTTATTTATTAAAACCATCCTCTTTTTTCATTTCTGACTTCTTCACAACCCTTGACTCTTCACCATTGATTGTCTCTATCCACACTTATTTCCTTTGATCTTATGAATAGTTTTGAATGATTTGATGATGGTTGCATTTATCATTTGAATTTTTTAGAGCCCTCATCATACCAAAAAAATCCCAATTTCATAAGAATGTGGAATTTATTTCGTGGATAATGAGACACTCCGTGGAATTTTTTTTCCCATGGTGTTTATGTGAGGCTTTCATTATCTTATATTTTGAATAATGGGGAACTCCATGGCCTCTTTTGGGTTCCCATAATGGTTAAGTCAGGATCCCATTGCCACATTTTCGGATTCCACGATTAATTCATCTTTTACTTTAGATTTTGGGTATATTGGTTAAACATTGTGAAGATGTAGGAGGAGAATAAAAAATATTAAAAGGAAATCCGCGTTAAAACAAGAGATTTGATGCGTTCCGATCCCTCCAGGTATCATAATTAGGAGGAGCACTCAAGAAAGAAAATAGGCTCATCAAATAATAAAATACAACACAAATAAATATATGTCCAGATCCTTGAAACCCATGTTGAGAGAGATCATCTTGGTATTAATTAATAATAAAACCCTAATTCCAAGAAAAAATCAAGTAACATGTCTTAGTTCAACAAGTAACGTGTCTTAATTAAACAAGAACTGGTCTCCAAAACTCGCTTAATTTCCATCCATCATCTCTGTTTAAATTATTGGGATTTAATGTGATTTCCAAAGCCTCCATTACCTTACGCTTCCCATAGTTATCCAGTTTGGCCACAACTATAGCATCCTCTAACACACATGGTGACTAGTTGTACAAGAATGTTCAGCGAGGGATGACTTTTGGACTCTATTCAATTTTAGGTAAGCACCATGCTCTTTAAATTTGAGTTTCATTGATCTTCCTGTCTCACCAATGTAGACTTTGCCACATGAGCAAGGAATAGAATAAATTCCTTTATGTAGGTTGGGGTCAATTTGATCCTTTGTTGAGTCTAACATAGTCCTTATGGTGTTGATGGGGGATAAATCTGCATGAATGTCACCTTTCCTTAATATCCTAGCCATGTTCTCAGATAGACCTTTGATGTAAGGGAGGGAAAAGATCTTCATTTCTTGACGTTTCTCTGTTGTCTCGCATATGATCCTCTTTCCTTTATCATGGATTTCTCAATTTAGTTTAATGAGTACCCATTCCTTTTAAACACATCTGCTAAATGATTTAGTTCCAACTCAACATGATCTTCATCATAAATGCATAAAGATTGAGTCACTAAGGTGTTAAGTACTCCAAGATTTTGGGAAGGAAAATTGTGTGAATCAACATTCAAATATCTATCAGTGTGAGTGGGTTTCTTGTATACCTCATGCCCAAAGGAACCATTTCCTTTCTTGGTGATGTGAACATCCAGAAACGAAATGCTATTATCCTTTTCAATATCCATTGTGAATTTTATGTTCTCATGCTAACTGTTTAAATGATCGAAAAAATCATCCAAACTGTTCCTCCCATGAGACCAAAGGAAATTTTTGTCGTCAATGTATCTTCTCCAAAATTTGGGTTTTAGAGGGAAAGATTCAAGAGCCTACCCTTCAAAGTGTTCCATATATAGGTTCACGACCACTAGCGACAATGGGGATCCCATAGCCACACATTTTGTGTGGCTATGGGACCCCCATTGTCACGAGTGGTCGTGAACCTGTATATGTAAGTGTGGCTATGGGATCCCCATTGTCGCTAGTGGTCGTAAACCTATATATGGAACACTTTTAAGGGAAGGTTCTTGACTCTTTCCCTTTAAAACCCAGAGGTTGGAGAAGATACGTCGACGACACAAATTTCCTTTGGCCTCATGGGAGGAATAGTTTGGATGAGTCTTTTGATCATTTAAACAATCAACATGAGAACATAAAATTCACAATGGAGATTGAAAAGGATAATAGCATTATGTTTCTGGATGTTCACATCACCAAGAAAGGAAATGGTTTATTTAGGCATGAAGTCTATAGGAAACCCACCCACACTAATAGATATTTGCATGTTGATTCACACCATTTTCCTTCCCAAAAGATTCGAGTACTTAACACCTTAGTGACTCAAGATTTACACATTTCTTACAAAGAGCATGTTTAGTTGGAACTAAATTATTTAGTAGATGTGTTTAAAAGGAATGGGTACTCAGTAAACAAAATTTAGAAATCCATGATAAAGGAAAGAGGATCCTATGCGAGACAATGAAGTACACGTCAAGAAATGAAGATGTTTTCCCTCCCTTGCATCAAAGGTCTATCTGAGAAGATAGCTAGGATATTAAGGAAATGTGAAATTCATGTGGCTTTCTCCCCCATCAAGTTTCAACATCATAAGGACTATGTTAGACTCAGTAAAGTATCATATTGACCTCATCCTACATAAAGGAGTTCATGTTATTCCTTGCTCCTATGGAAAATTCTACATTGGTGAGACATGAAAATCAATGAAAGTCAGATTTAAAGAGCCTGGTGCTAACCTAAATTGAATAGATTCCAAAAGTCATCCCTCACTAAACATTATTGTACAACTAGCCACCATGTTTTTTTAGAGGATGCTAAAGTTGTGGCCAAACTGCATAACTATGGGAAGCGTAAGGTAATGGAGGCTTTGGAAATCACGTTAAACCCCAATAATTTAAACATGGATGATGGTTGGAAGTTAAGCGAGTGTTGGATACCAGTGCTTGTTGACTTAAGACATGTTACTTGTTGACTTAAGACATGTCACTTGACCGTTGCTTGGACTTAGGGTTTTATTATTAATTAATACCAAGATGACCTCTCTCAACGTGGGTTTCAAGGATTTGGACATCTATTTAGTTGTGTTGTATTTTCTTATTCGATGAGCCTCTTTTATTTCTCAAGTGCTCCTCCTAATGATGATCCTTGGAGGGATCGAAACACGTCAACTCTCTTGTTTTAACGCAGAGTTCCTCTTTATATATTTTATTTGGGTATATTTTTTACATTCGTTGAATAGGTCATAAACAATCTTGGATCGTGGTGATTGCAATTTTTGGTGTAGAAATGTCTTACATAAGGAAATACACGTGTATGAAAACTTACACATATCCAGATCATCATTTGGGAGAAATATTTTTTTCTTTGGACACTTATGACATTTTGGCCTGATAAAATCATTGAAAACACAGTCGGGATAGTACGATTTTGGGAGGTCATACATGCTAATTTTTTAAACCTGTTTCTATCCAAATTATCCCTTGGAATATACTTTCTAATGCATTTTTTATTTTTCAAATTGGATTTCATACGAAGAATTTATGGCTAAAACAATGACTGAACATAGAGAAGGAAGCTTCATAACAAAGTCAGGACATTCATAATTTGAGGGACTAAAATTGTGAATTTTTGAAACCTATTCCAATGGGAAATATCCATCAGAGTATAGATTCTAACCCAATTGGAATTATTGAATATGGATCTCAAAAGAAAAATTTACGACCAAATTACTTATTATTGTTCATAAAATATGCATCATGGAAAATTTACATCTTGATTGTTCACAAGTATATATAGTACATCAAATCACAACATATTAAAAACGTGTTTGTAAGGGATGAATCACTCAATATGCAATTTGAATCACTCAATTTGGATGTTGTATGAAAAATTTATTCATGAATTAGTGGTTGCCTATCCTAAATCAACATAACAAATACTATGTCTCTTAGGTATGTTCATCAGGGGGTTTTGGTACAAGAAATCAAATTAATATTAAAACATGTTTCTATTGGAGATTAATAAATGAATCCAATTTAACCTCCAATTGGAATCATGTAAATCCTACCTTTAACATTTATGATCAAAATAGTGACTGTTGGTCTATGAGGGAATTTAAAAACACATCTGTCATGCAAGTTGTTCCTTAGAAAATTTGGCATATCATTTAGAGGATTTTTAAAAACCTATTTCTATTGGGGATATCCAGCTGAATATACTTTCATATGGATTTTGAATCACTCAAAGAGGACAAGAAATGAATAAGTTATCAATGAAATGTTGTTGGACAGTCTAGGTGGCCACCACTCTCCTGGGCAGGTAAAAAAAATGACATTTTTTTTGGTATCTTTCCTTGGATCTGTTTTATTAGCATTATTTGTCATTTTTTTTCATATGTATTGGATGAAGAGAGAATGCACACCTCTATTCTTCCATGATATCATGTTTTATTGCAGGTAAGTGCTTGTTTTATTGTAGATCCCAAGAAGATCAAGGAAGCCAATTCACAAGCAAGTGATTCTTGAGGGAGGATTTTTGTGAATAAGGGTATATAATCTAATATGAAATGAGGGGTTATTTGTATAACATAAGGATGTTACCACTAAATGTTTCTACTTCATTTTCATCCCTCTTTCATCCGCCCATATCCATTTTCCCCTTGGATGCAACTTCATTTACATCCATGTTTCCACATTTCCCTCAATGTTGCTACTCCATTTGCATCCCTGCTCCATTTTCCCCTTGGTTGCAGCTCCATTTGCAGCCTTGTTTCAACATTTTCCTTAAATTTCTATTGCATTTGGAGCCCTACTTTCATCTACCTATTTCCATTTTCTCCTTGGTTGCAACTTCATTTGCAGCCACATGTTCATTTTTCCCACTCCTATTTCACATTCCCTTTCGATTTTTCCTATATTCCCTTTCATTTTCTTTCCATTTTCACATATAAGCTGCAACACCAGTCCCTTGCTATCATGCCTATCAATCACATTGTTTTTATTCATATGGATCAAGAACAATATAAGGGACAAATTGATTTGAAGATGAATTGAAGACCAAAGTGAAGAATATAGTTCCAAAAGTCAAGTGTCATTGTCATGTTCCCTATTGCTACATCATCTATGATCTGTAATTGATCTTTAAAAACTTGGTTAAGTTTTAAGCATGTATTCAATTACCAATTTGGAATTAAGGAAAGAAGAAGAACTTAATGAGAGATTATAGTAGCCATCATAAGGAAATGAAGATCAGAATATAAGCACAAAGAAAAATAAACCATAACAACAAAGTTGTTAATGGAGTTCGACAAGATCGCCTACATCTCCGAGCCTTTGTCTTAGTGGGTGAGGCTTTATTATTTCTCTTCAATGCTTCAAAAATACATCAGAAAAGTGTCCAAAGGATTACAAACTGGTATTCGTGTGTTCTACTCAACCTCAAGAATCCAACACAACTGACAACATTGAAAAGGGTTGAGCATAGCTCCCAAAATTTTCCTCCAAAGTTCGCTTCAGCAATGGCTTCCCTGCATAAAAATGGCTTGAAGCTTCATAAAATCATCATCATTCTGCCAATGTAAACCTCCTGGTCTATCAAAAACCTCTAATTTATATATATTTTGAGTTGGTATCCTCCTCCCAACTTCCTCCCAATATCTGGCCTCAATTCGGTCTCCAGATACCCCAAAAAATGGACAAAATCCTCCAAAATTAGGCTAAAAAATAATTAAAAAACATATTACAAAGTTTAAAACCCAAAATTGCAAAAATTGTGGGTACATCCCCTTTCTCCTGGGCCCCTAGCCATATGGGCGCTACCATATAGCCTCAGGCTAGGAGCACCCTGGTATTTATCCCTTGGTCTTTGGATAAACCCCAAACGTGTTGGTCGTATGGGCCATGTGTCCTGGTGTAATCCCTCATGCACCCTCCAAACAGTTGTAGCTCCTAGTTCTTTACCCCCGATCACGTGGACTATTAATTGGCCCTACGTTGGCCCCCTCCGACTAGGGATTAGCCCAAAAAACCCACCACATAGCACTTTAAATCTATATTTGACCATTGGTTTAAACAAGCACCATAATATCCCAAGTGGCTAGTGCAGTCGGTGTAGTTCATTTCCCATGTTGAGGTCAGGGGTTCGAGCCCGAAGAAGTCACAACCAAATTTTTGGCCTAGCCAACATTGAAACAATCTGGGGTGCCACGTGGCACCCTCTGATTGGGCCACATGTCACCTAGTGATTGGCCCATATGGTACAATTAGCACATAGTCAACAACCCATTTATCAAGAACGATCAGCTACCATGTCACTATCATACAACCATGTGTCAAGTCATGTCAGCGTCTGTACTACCGAGTCAATTGTCACGTCAACATCCGTACTACCTAGTCACCCTGCCACATCAACATCTGTACATCACAGTCACCCTGCCATGTCAGCATATGTACATCCACCTGTCATCCATACTACCACATGTCAGCCTGTCATTGGGCCACACCATGTACAGACTGCCACATGTCACATCCGTACAGTGCCACATGTCATTTATGTACTAGTCCAACTCAACCCGAAAATGCCAAAATTGAGTAACACATGTCACCACCTCATGCTGCCACATGTCCCTACTGATATCATCATGATGTCATGCTGATGTCACATGTCGTACTATTGACATCAGTAATACGACCTGTTGACTTTGACCAGATTGACTTTTTTCCTATCTGGGAAATCGACCAAAACACGATAACTTTCGCATACAGTGTCCATTTGCAGAAAAAATTATATGGTCGGAATCAACATGACAATCCAGACACAATGGCGATGGTTTCATATGATTCCAAGAACTTTGATTTTTAGACCTTCCTACATCCATTTTGGATCATGCCTCCCCACTAAGACCTTTTGGTCCTCCAAAAGGGTATTAACCAGTCATCAACTGCGGGATAGGCCACCTCACTTGTGCTTTGTCTTTAAACTCTGTCCTATGCACCTGTATTATCATAATCAATTGCAAAACAACCATGACAACTGATAGCATATTGTTAGCCATTTGTACTCTTTCACATCTTACTGAAGCCACTACCATCCATGTTGAAAACATTAGCAACGATAACATCAGAAACGTGATTGCAAATGAGCTAATGTGTTTGATGTGCTTGCAAGACATTAGCATATATTGAAGCAAAGTATGATTGAACTTCCATTCTAGAACCATCTCATGTTCATGCTTAAGATCAATTTCTTTATTTGGCACAATTATAGGTGTATTTCTTGTATAAGCTGCATTCCTTAATTGTTCCATTGTTTGAAGCGATTTATTTTCTTTTATGTGATGAGAATCTACAACATATTAATTTCCTTCTTGAGTTAAGTGATATTTATTATGTTCCCTGTAGAATATTTATTTGTGATCATACAAATAAGCATTGCCTAATACCATTCCACATTCATTGAGTGGCACCACATCACACGTTACCTCATGCACAAACTTTGATGAAATTGCAAACTTTAAAGTGCATTGCTTTGTTATGTGCAATTTATGATTGTTGCTTATCCATTGAACTGAGTAAGGTTTATGATGTAGATTAGTTGTCAATCCCAATTTTTTAACCACTTCCTCTAAAATCAAGTTAGATTGAAATCCACTATCTATCAATGTATCGATCTTAATATGTTTCATTATCACCCTTATGTGAAACAATTTACTTATAGAATAATATCCATCACCAATTTTACTTTTCAAATCAACTATTGTGATCTTAGTCTCATCACCTGAATCATATCCCAAGTCTGTTGGTCGTGTTGTTGTTGCAACTATTTGCCTCCCTTTCCTTTCTTTGAACCACTTCAGTCTCTTCTATGGGTGAAATTGCTAGCAATGGTCATCATCGTGACCTTCTTTCTTGCAATGCTTGTAAGAGAAATTATCTTCCTTTCTTGTCGCTGAATTTTATTTATTTCCATTCCCCTTTATCTTGTCCTCTTTCCTTGAAGACAATTCCTGTGATACACCAACTCCTGTTTTCCATGCTTCAATGTATGTTTCTTGAACAAAAACCTCATCAAGATTAGTAGGTCCAAACATAAATACAATGTTACAAATATATGCAGGGAAACCTCCTATATACTTCATAAGAGTTTCTTGGGTATGCAATGGAATATTTAACATTAATGCCATATTCCAAAATTCATTTGTGTATTCTTGCACTGTTTATCCCTTTCTTAGTTTAAGACTTTGCAATTCATTTAAATCCTTTTGCAATTCATTTAAATCCTTCTCTTTATAACCCAAAGGATAAAATTGCTTTCTAAGTGCAAAAAAAAAAAACTTCCATGATGGAAATACATTACCAACTTGTTGTGTACCATTTTTCAACTTACTCTACCACGAGATGAGTGTTGTGCCTGCAAGACAAAGCGATGCCATACTGATTTGGGTTGCCTCATCCTTGATTTTTTGCACACTACAATAAAATTCCATCTGTATGACCCAGTTGTAAAGTCTCTCAGCATTGACTTCACCATCATACATCAGCAATTGAAATTTCACATCAAGCTTAAGTAAAGGCATATCATGTTTAAGTTTATGGGAATGTTTTCTTGTGATGGATTTTGAACTTGTACTTGAAGAAGAAGAAGATGATGGAGAAGAAGGAGGTGAAGGAGGAGGTTTAGGAGGATCCTCTCCTTCTTCACTTTTGTCTTGTTTTGATGATTCCCCTTGGAAAGGCCTCTTCTATTCCAAGTAATCCTCATATAATACCTTTACCATCTCAGACATAATGACTAAAGTCTTTTGCAAGTCTATCTCATTTTGAGACATTCCTTCTTCCGATGCCATCTCCTCACTTTCAAAATTCCTCTTTCTTGATCCAATCTCAAGATCCCCTTCTACAAGCTCTCCTTCACCACGACTAATCTTTTCCTTGGTAATCATGCAAATTCAAAAACCAACCATCAACTTTCTCTGATACCACTTGATCCGTAATTTATCTTTAAAGACTTGGTTAAGTTTTAAGCATGTACTAAATGAACAATTAGGAATTAAGGAAAGAAGAAGAAGTTAATGAGATATTATAGCATTCATCATAAGGAAATGCAGATCAAAATATAAGCACAAAGAACAACAAACCATAACAACAAAGTTGTTAACGGAGTTCGGCAAGATTGCCTACGTCTCTGGGCCTTTGTCTTAGTGGGTGAGGCTTTCTTATTTCTCTTCAATGCTTCAAAAGTACATCAGAAAAATATCAAAAGGATTACAAACTGGTCTGGATATGTTCTTCTCGACCTCAAGAATCCAACACAACTAACGACATTGAAAAAGGTTAAGCGTAGCTCCCAGAATTGGCCTCCAAAGTTCGCTTATTCAATGGCTTCCCTGCATAAAAATGGCTTCAAGCTTCATAAAATCATCATAATTTGGCCAATATGAACCTCATGGTCTGTCAAAAACCTCTAATATATATATATATATATATATATTGAGTTGGTATCCTCCTCCCAACTTCCTCCCAAGATCTGGCCTCAAATTAGGCCCCAGATCCCCCCAAAATGGACAAAATCCTCCAAATCAGGCTGAAAAATCATTAAAATCATATTACAAAGTTTAAAACCCAAAATTGAAACAAATGTGGGTGCAGACCCTTTCTCCAGGCCCCTGGTCATCTGGGCATTGTCACATGACCTTGGGATGGGCACGCCTTGATCTTTATCTCTTGGTCTTCGGATAAACCCTAAATGTGTTGGTCATATGGGACATGTGTCTTGGCCTAAGCCCTCGTGCACCCTCGAAATAGTTGTAGCTCCTAGTTATTTTCCCCCAATCGCATGGGGTGCCAAGTGGCCCTATGATGGCCCCCTCCGACCGGGGCTTAGCCCAAAAAACCCACCACATAGCACTTTAAATATAAATTAGGTCATTGGTTTGAACATGAACCATAATAGCCTAGGTGGCTAGTGCATTCAGTGTAGTCCATTTCCCATCCCGAGGCCGGGGGTTCAAGCCCGATGGAGACACAACCAAATTTTTGGCCTAGCAAACATTGGAAAAATATGGGGTGCCATGTGGAATCCTCTGATTGCGCCACATGTCACCCTATGATTGGCCTATATGGTACAGTCAACATACAATCAGTAGCCTAGTTAGCATGCATGGTCAACTTCCACGTCACCTGCCATGTCACTGTCATAAAACCACGTGTCGTGCCACATCAACATCCATACTGCCAAGTCACCTGACTAGTCAACTACCATGTCAATATCCGTATTTCCCAGTCACCCTTCCACATCAACATCCGTATAGCCCAGTCACCCTGCCATTTCAACATCCGTACAACCACCTATCGTCCCTACTTCCACGTTTCAGCCTGTAATTGGGCCACATCACATACGGACTACCACATGTCACGTCTGTACAGTGCCACATGTCATTTCCATACTGGTCCTACTCAGCCCAAAAATTCCAAAACTGAGTGACACGTGTCACCTCCTCGTGCTTCTACATGTCCCTGTTGATGTCACCTTCCGCACTGCTGATGTCAGCAGTATGGCCTATTGACTTTGATAAGTTTGACTTTTTGTCTATTTGGGAAATCAATCAGAACGCGATAACTTTCGCATATGGTGTCCATTTACAGAAACAATTATATGGTCAGAATCAGTGTGACGAGCTAAACACAATGGCATTGGTTTTATATGATTCTGAGAAATTTTATTTTTAGGCCTTCTTGGATCCATTTTGGATCAATCTATGCCATGGATGTTGAAGAATCCTTCCAGAATACCTAAGGTTCATCATGCCCATTCACCATCATCCCGTTATGACTATGCATTTACTTCCTCTTATATTAATAATGAAAGCATGTTGAAGTTGATAGAATCTCATTTTCTTACGTGATTATCTTTGAAATCCAATAACTTTTACCAAAATACCATTCATATAGCCACTACAATCAAAACTTCATCCCCCACCACTCCATCACTTCCATGACTTTCTTCTTAACCATCCCTAACCATGCAATAAAGTGACTTATCTCGCTTACAATGTTGAGTTACCATGTCATCCTTTTCCTTCCCTTCATAAAATTGATGGTGAAAACCTGTCTCAAGTGCCATCAGACCATGGAATGTTTGAAAACCAGCTTTTTGGCGAGCATCCCTCGGGAATAATAATTTTTTGACTATGAAAACCCTCTAGGCATAGTTAGACAGATCTTGTTTGAAAACCATCTTGTAGGTGGGCAAGGTTTTCAAATAAAGTAAGAAATAACTCCATCAAAGTTTCTCTCTGAATAAAGGATTGCAGGTTGTTCTTTGAATAAATTTTTTGATATTCTTTGTTGCATCAGAGATCAATCTCATGTCTCCTCATGCTACAAGTTCTAACCTCGACACTACTCTTCTTGAAAATTTCTTATATCATTGTGGACCATATCAGATATTTTACTTCTTAGAACACTACTACAAATATTACAGACTTCATAGGTAGGTGCATGTATGCTTGTTTCTCTTTTATTTAATTGTGATTCATTGAATGCTATAGATGTGTATTTGAAAAATTACACATGCCTACTCTATTGTTTTCCTCTACCACACTTTATTATCATTTTCAAAATCTTTCATTTTACGGGGGGGAATTGTCCATTGCTTTACCTTTCATCACTATGGCATCACCACCCTTGTTCCATGTGACTCATGGCATCGCTCTACTTATGGCCTCATTGCCCACAACCTTGTTGAAGAGAATGTTGCTACACACACCCGATTGTTTCTACACAATAAATAAAAATAGGAAGTCTTTCTACTGTCATACAAGAACCAACAATAAGAAGAAAGGAAAGACATTGTTGTTGCTCCACAAGAACCAACAACAACTCAAGAAGCAACTAATACACATGCACAGACCAAGAGACTACACATTCAACACTCCTACTTTGACTCATAAATTGGTTGCATGCGGACATGCAAAGGTGCAGGTGTGGGGGAGATATGTTGACAGCCAAAAACAAGAATTGTTTGGTAATTTAATGATTTTATTCATTCACATTTGTTTAAAAGTGCAAAAATTAAAATGACCATATCTCATAAAAGGTACATCTGTTTGCCACGAAATTTGGACCATAGAATAAATTAAATGAGAGGAAAAAGAACAAAACATTTCAAGTAATTTTAGTGCATGGGTTTTGAGAAATTAAACACTGTCACCTACAACCAATTTGTTTGTTTTCTTGAAATCTGTGATGTGGATATTGCTGATTTTTGGTATGGAGAAGAAATTAAATGGTAAAACTCTTCTCACTAAATTTTAGAAAAACCCATTTCGTATTTTGGTAGAAAATGGTTTATTAAGTTTGATGTTACTCCTACAATAGTTTGTTGTTACTCCTATAACATCCTATTTTCTTATATCTTGGGTTTCGTGAACTGACTTGGTGCATTTTTTGGAAAATAGAGGCATTAAAAGGTTATAAACACAATCACCAAATATCTCCTCAATTTAGATTTTCATTTGCATGAAATTTCAATTTCTTTGAATATTCTACAACTCCATTGGAATTTCTAGGAATCACTTGAGGGATGCTTTTGAAGAATGCACACATACCGTAGAAGAAGAAACAAATTTCCAACACAATATAAGCATTGTCACACAAGAACCAACATTGGAAATTGGAGGGAATGACACCAACATTGTTACACAAGAACCTGTGTTGGCTCTCAAAAGAAGAAACTTCACGTTCTTACATAAGAACCAATAATGAATTTAAAAGTTGTCCCATGTGAGGAAAATGATCAAGCACAAAAGGTGGATTTCATTAGCATTCTTCTTGTCTAATTATTTTTGGCATCCTGTAATAAAGTTCATGACAGTGGGAAAATAGCAAGCAAGTCTTTCAAGTTAAATGACAAGATGCATTGAAAACTGAAAGTCCTTATAGCTTGGTTGTGGGTTGGATGAGGGCATGCAACATGTTCAGTGTGGGTGAGATGTTGGGCCTTGGAATTAGCATCATTTTATATCTTCTTTCGCCTACTTTTTATCCCTTATTTCTCACCCATAATCTGTGTTAATGCTTATTAATCCATTTTCATACTTATATGTGGGATTTAGATCCAAGGTATTTTCCATTTTCATTTCTTTAGTATTTGACATGACTTTTATGGTTAAACATCAGAGAAATATCATAGTTGCATTTATCTTAGAGTTAATTTGCAAAGATGATGTGTTAGACAAGTTGTTGTGCAACATGTGCTATCGAAGTATTTCGGTTCTCTCTGTTGCAAATCAGTTGTTGCAATTTCGACACTATTACTGCAAGTCCCATGTAGTTATTGCATGTCCTTTTAGTAGTTCCTACAACCCCAATAATTATTGATGCAACTTTGAGTATTCTTGCTGCAACTCTGAATATTGCTACAACTCTCATGATGTAACTCTGAACAGTGCCGCAACTCTTGTGCTACAACTCTCGAACATTGCTGCAACTCTGAATATTGTTGTTGCAATTCCAAGCATTGTTGTTGCAACTCTGAACAATTTCACAACTCTGAGCACTGTTGTTTCAACTTTGAACAATGTGCAACTCCTGTGCTGCAACTCTGAATAATGCCACAACTCCCTTGTTGCAACTCCTATTTGTTGTTACTCCAGTTTGTTGCTACACCTACGTCATCATTGTTGTTACTCCTATAAATAAATATCTATGGAGTGGGTCCTTGATATTATTAAGTCAATATTAGTATAACTTCAAAATATCTCAAAAACCCAAATCGTACTTTTTGAGAAACCATCATTTTACTATTTGCCACTACTCGTCGCTACTCGTTGCTACTCCACGAGACAATTTCGGAAATCCACAAAAATATATCTTCAACCACCAAAATCTACCATGGATTTGTGTCAACAACAACCATCTTAAGATGAGGAGAGAATCTTGGAACCATTAATGAGATTGGATGGAATATTTTTGGATTATTACAAAGATCTTGCAATCATTTATAAGTTCATTTTTAGTTTTTATTTATTAGAAAATTGTTGTAACCACAAGATAAAATTATGGATCTACATTTATTTTTTGTTATTTTAATTTTACACAAGCTCATGTATAAAAGAGAGTGTCTCATTCATTTTGGGAGAGGAGTCTTAGAGCATTGTTCAAATGATGATGGAGTAATTCATTATTAATTTATTTCTTCTCATTTTATAATTTCCGTAGCATGTAATTTAGTTAGTTTTGATTTATTCCTTTTGCAATTTATTCTTCTTTCTTTCACATTGTTATTATGGTTGATTTTATTCATGTTGTTAATTAGTTTACTTAATTTATTGTCATCTATGAATGTGGATTTATTTTAATGCCATATTTTATTTAATTAGATATAACTACTAAGAGTGTTGTGTAGCATAGGTAGTTCTATTATTTTTTATAGTGTGTTTAATTACCACATTTCAATTAATTCATTTATGGTGTAGATTAGTTGCAACACTTTATATTATGACCGCATGGTGATCGAGGAGTAAATATTTTAGTTTGATTTATTTTTGCAAGTGTGTGAATCTTTCCTTTTCAACAATTTAACTTCTGACAAGTACATTAAATTTACTTTATGTCAATTAGATTAGATTTCAATTCTGCAAGGGTGATGTAGAATTATATCTCCTTGTGTGTTGTGTGCTTCTGTCTATCCCCGTAGGTGGTGAAGCAGTGGAATGACGTGATCCACCATACCAATCCCCAAAGGTGGTTGAAAGCAGAGAATTGAGTATCCCACTGCTTCTCGAGTGAATTACTTTCTTGTCAATGTACTTTCCATTTTAGCAAGTGTGGTTTACTTCATTTCTGCAAGCGTGTTTTTCATTTCAACAAGTGTGGTTTATTTCATTTATGCAAGCATTCTTTTCATTTCAACAAGTGTGGTTTATTTCATTTATGTAAGAGTGGTGTTCTTTATTTCTTGCAAGTTAAGATGTATCTTTTTTTTTTCAATTTAGATGGATATACTTTCCTGATATTCCATGGGGTGTAAGATAGAGTAGATTGTTTCACTGATCAACAATTGTTGTGAGGTATGATTTACTTTTCCAAAGATTTTTATTATTTTTTGCCTACTGTATGAATTTATTTTCATGTTTGTAAGAGTGGTTGATTTAAATCATTGCAACACATGTTAGATGAACAATGTTAGAATGGAAATTGTAGCATTCATATACTTTGCATCGTAACTTTGAAATAAACAATCATGCCTTGGATTGATAATTAATGGATTGGAATTTGATTGTTTTCATAATAAATTAATTTTCCCAACACAGCCCTTTGACAAACATCATAATTATGATAGTACTCCTTGGAATCCTTGTGAACTATTTTCCACCATAATCCTACACGCAATACCTTTTGCGCAGTACCTTTCCCAGTGCAATGTCCTCCATCTATGCCTTCATGTGATTCTGTCAAAATGACAAGAATTTCATGTTCAATAACACATCTCCTCAAAATTTTGTCTACTCCAAGCTTGTATAAATGACCTGCAATCAATTGATAATCCAAATATCTTACTCTTCTACACGGTATTAAATTATTTTGGTGCAAATTATATACTCAAAAACTCAATAATGTCAGCAAAATACTCATCGTATATCTATACTGAAAACAATTGTGCATCTGGGAAATTATTTTCCAAACTGCTTGGTTCCTCTCCATTGGTTATTCTTGGCAGATGATCTAGCCCTGCACTCAATCTTTCAAGCTTCACCACAAATTCAAAGTCAAACTCCTGGAACAAAAGTATCCATTTGCATATTCTTCTCCCCAAAACTGGCTTATTGACTAAATATCTAAGAGAATAATGATCTGTAAACATCTTGAAATGTTTTCCTACCAAATAATGTATGAATTTATGAAAATCATATACCATGGCTAATCCTCCCCTTTCTGTAGTATTGTAGTTATGTTTTGAGTCTAACGAATTCCTGCTTGCAAATGATATAGAATGATCTATATCACCTTCTACTGGTTGTGTTAGTACCACTCCTAGCACTATTGTAGGTGCATCCACATGCACATGAAATTCTTTTGACCAATATGGAATACTAAAATATGGAATACTAGAATATCCAAACTATGTTGACACTCATTATTCCACTAATACTTAATGTTCTTCTTCAACAATATCTCCATTGGCACAATAATATGTGCATATCCTCTTATGAATTTCTTGTAATACTCTATATGTCCAAGTGTACTCTTCAACTGGTGCACTGATTTCGGTGGTGGTAAGTTAACTATGACAACTATTTTGGTAGGATCAACCAGTAGACCATGTTTACACACCACATGCCCTAACAAAATACCAAAAGGTGCACTAAAATTGAATTTATTAATATTCAATGAAATATGATACTGTCTACATCTATCTAACATCAGTATTAACACTTCAACATGATCCTTCAATAAAATAAACATTGTCCAATCATCCAAGTAAACTTTCGAAAACTTATGTATGAAATACTTAAAATATGCTACTACTACCCTTGAAAAAATTGCAGGTGCATTATTCAATCCAAATGGAATTACTGTATACTAAAAGGATCCCCATTTTGTAGAAAATAATTTCTTATGTCTATCTTCCAATGCTATCCTGATCTGATTATATCTTGAAAACCCATCTGTAAACGAATAGGATTCTTTGCCCCCTACATTCTCCAATACTTCATCTATAAACGGGGTAGGGAACGGATCATGCAAACAAGCATCATTCAATTTTATTAGATCTACACAGATCCTAATTACCCCTTGCTTATTTTCCTACATCACCATAGGATTGATCCATTTTGATTCATCCATAGGTTCTATGACACTAGCCTCTAACATATTGTCCATTTATGCCTTCACTTTCTACATATACATTGGAATTAACCTGTAAGGTCTCTATCTTATAGGTGTCGTATCTCGTCTCAAAGGTATATTCATATCTCTAAGTTCTCCTGCTAATCCCTTCATCTCTGAGAATGTCGCTGGAAAAAAATCACTATACTCGCACAGTAACTATGTGATTCTTTCTATGGTCTCATTATCCCAATAATATCCAATGCTTGCGATCTTTGGGTTTTATGTAGTTCCAATATTTAACTTCTTGATATTCAATGGTGTAGCATAATATTTTGAATCTAGCTTTGGACCTTCTACTTCCCTCTCACCTTCAACTTCTGGGATCTAGATATTGCGCGAGTTTTCTTCTACTAGGTCTTCTTCTTCTGTGACATGATAACAATGTAGAAACTATATGCATGTTTGTTTCTTCTAATATGTTGTCACAATGTCCACTTCAAGTTCTTCAAAAATCATGCCCCTTACCACCTTGATTGTTGTATATATGTTTGGGCTCCCATGTTCAAAGGAAAATGTAACCATAAAATTATTTTGCATTTCTTCCCAATTTGTGGTTTCCTTGCGTTGTTCTTGTTCTATGTACCTGTTCTTTGGAATTTATTCTAATGTGTGAATGAAATGGTCTAGCCATTCTTCTGGTGGTACTAATCTCCATTGAATCATGCACATATCTACATGTTCTATGGATTTTCTAAATACGTCATATTTCTCCATAAATTTGTTCTCATGCTCTGCACCAAATCTGATGTGTAGTAACCTTTTGCACATAAACCAATTATTAATATTCTCCTTATATGCTCCTTACAAATGGGAAGGTGTATCTTTCAAAGCAATATCTAATAATGAAAATATTTGATTTTCTAGTACTTCTAATTCAAAATTCATTAGAAATTCTTCTAAGTCATTCAGACCATAATAGGTAGGAGGTTCGCTTACCTCTGTACCAACCCATCTCAATGTGCATGTGATTCTGGCACAACTTCAAGTAGATAATTCATGTAATTGTTGTTTTCAGTTATCTAGTCCTATTTCAAATTCTAAATCAAAAGAACTAATACTCCTGTAACTCAACATTCCATCTGCATTTGGGTTGATGTAATCCTCTTCCTGCATGGTAGTTCTATACAACTTATTTACATATTTTGTAATAAAAACAATTGTTGCAAGTTCCACATACCTTACTCCTTCTAAAGGATACAATGGTGCAATAAATACGTACTCCTCTAATTCAAATATCATCTTCCTAGTCTTCAAGTTAATAATAGTCTGTTTATCAAAGTCCCAATCCAGACCCAACAATGCTAGATATGGTGAAGTATTATATACCATGTCAATGAATTCAAAGTCTCTCATGGTACACACAACATCTAAATCTATTGGTATCCCTTTCAATATTCTAATTGGCACCACTATATGTTTATTTACTAGCTTTAACTGAATATGTGAATACCCCAATGTAGGGTCCCCATAGCTTCCCATGTCATTTTTGGCAGAACATTGACTTCAAACCCTAGGTCTAATATAATATCCCCCATATTGAAATCTCCAATGTTTTCATTCAATATGAATTCCCTACGTGTTCTCCTCTTCTTCCAAACCTGATTGACTTTATTTACACCTTCTTCCCCAGAATTGTAGTTTTCTAACATATTTTGTAATATTTACAAAGATGACTTATCATTCAATAACTTTACACAAGATACCAAAAAAGTTCTTAAATTACTCATCTTTTCTACAGGTTACTCTTTGCTAGTCTAATCAAATAAGGGAGGCATGTCATACACTGACACATCATCTATTGTCTTTGTTCCTAAAGTAGATGCAATATTCTCCTTCAAAATATCTTGTATAGCCTCTTTAAATGTCTCCTTCTCTTTGCGTGCATCAAAATTCTATTCAGGATTTGTATTCTTCCTGACCCACTGGTACTAATGATTATCCTTCTTTGTTGCATATTCTGATGTCTTAGATCCACCTCTAGCAGATATGTTGATATTCTTCTCATCCTCTTCTTTGTTTTCTACAACAATACATTGGAAATTTTGATTATTTTGGTTTCTCTTTTCTTGTTTCTTTGTCAATAGTGTCAGACAGTATTTTGTCTCATAGTATGTTGTGCAACGATACATACATGTCGTAGTTGGTTGTGGGAAATCTCTTGCGTAGTGTCCAGGTTTCTGACAGTTATGACACACTATTGGTCCTCTTCCCCCTCCAAAAACTCTTCCTCAATGGCCTCCTCCTTTCAATCCTCCTCTGTTTCTTTGATTATCTTTGTGTGGTGTATTGTAATGAGGTTCCTAGTTATACTACAGCTACGCATTATTGTATTGTGGTGGTACTGCACACTGTTGTACATTGTTATATTGCGGTGGTGCTCCAAACTCTTTCACGTTATTATAATCTGAATGTGCTTGAAACTGTTGCATGGTATTGTATTATGGTTGTTGCATAGGTTGTGTTATCATTAAGTCATCCTACACCCTATATGCATCTGATGTCCTCTCCTTCATTATCCTCAATGTTTTCCAGTCCTTGTCTTCGTGTCCAACTTACGTAAAAATTACAAAATTTAGTCTTTGGTACTATCTGATACTTTTGCATCATGGGAAAATGATAGGGATCATGTCCATGTGTTTTGCATATCTCACACCATGGTCCTCCTAACGATAATGAATTTGGCATCCCTATTATTATATACTTACAAAATAATAGACACTCATTCTTATGATGACCTTTTGTTCTACATAATGTGCACCAAACATCTTCTCTTTTCTCCTTACCTTTATTTTGGTCTAACTAAAATGTCGGGTTCTTCAGATCTACTCTTAGCTCTTCTACAACTAGATTTTTCTGCTTATATTTATTTTCCTCTAACTGCAAGGCTTCGTGCAAGGCATCGGTATGAATTTGGAACTTTTGCTGCCTCAAAGGCTACTTCAAGTGTGGAAATAAAGAATTGACAAACAAATGTCTATTCTGCATATAAGTAATAGGAAATTTTAACTTACCTTTTAGTATTTTGAACTTATGGTCCACCTCCCAGATTGATTCTCTTGGCTTCTTCTTAATCTCTATCATCTCATTCATGAAATGATCCTCTAAACTTGGTTTCTAAGATTCATTTATTAATTTCCTCTTCACCTTTGCAATGGTTGTAGGTTCTCTCATTGGATTATTTACTGCGAGACCCATGTACCATTCTAGTGTGCGGTCTCTCAATGTGAATTCCAACTGTGCAACCTTTGTATCTTCATTTATAATATCCTTAGCTGCCCAAATCTTCTAACAAATGAACAAATGTTTTTATGGTTCCTTCGACCCTTCTCCTCGGAACTATGGTAACCTAATAGTTGGATCTTGTCCTTCCATTGTGAAATTTGTTTTACCAACACCTTTGCATGGCATGGATACTTGAATTATACTTGTTCAACTTATACCTATGCTTGAGTTTCCACTCGACCCACGTCCTATAAAAATTCTTCTACCACTAATCACTTGTTGCTTAATTGATTTTTCTTCTTCGAATGTCTTAGCTTCACATGGGGTTGTGGGTTCCACACTAACTCAGATCTGGAATGGAGAACCTTCTTCTTCATCTGACTCATGACCTTTGGTTTTCCTTTCATATGTGGTGTGCAATATATCCTGAATATGCCTCGTTCTGCGAAGATCCTCTACCTATTCTTCATCATTGTCCAAGCCCTCTCGCTTGGCTACTTCCATCTTCTTATTATTGATCTTATATATACTGGTAGGGTCATCTGCTACGCGTCACTCTTTCTTTCCTTATTGTTTCCCTGGTGTTACAAAAACATGATCGTAGAGAAAAAAATAAAACAAATGCAGAAATAAAACACAAAATATACACAATACAATAGAGACACAAATATATGTGGTTCACCCAGTGTGGGATACATCCACCAGATAAATTGCCAGGTCCTTCCTTTTTATTATCCATCAAAATGAATGGATACAACCTACAAAAAACATGTTGTAATTACCTCTTCTTTCTCTCACAGTATCCTCTCTCAGAATACAATATTCATGATAATGCAAAACCACAATACAATTTCCTTATAAGAGAGGGTTTCCTTCTAGGGAAAAAAACCCTAAAATAACTTCTATCATCCGATCTATGAACTTATAATGAAAGTTACAAACTGACTACAGTTGTGCGGGGGTAAGCCCCCCCACACCCCCCCACACCCCACCGTTAGGGAATGAGGTCCAAGCACTATTGAAATAAACCTATGAATCAAGAATATAGTCAGGCTCCACAACCAACAATCTCCCACCAGGAGATTGATCACAACAACAACATTGTTGTTGTACCTACTGGACTATAGTCCACCTTGGACCTAGAAAATTTCTCATCTTCACCTTCATTCTTGAAGGCTAACTGAAATTGATCAACAACTCAGTTTATCCCTGGTTACTCCCTTTGTTAATATGTCTACAGGATTCTAGCTAGTATGTATCTTTTCCAAATTCAAATGTCCATCTTCCAAGATGGACCATATGAAATGGTACCTGAGTTGTATATGCTTATTTTTTAAATGGAATTTCAAGTTCTTTGCAAGATGAATGGCACTCTCATTGTCACAGTACAACCTATTATTCTCTTGCTTCTTTCCCAATTCCTCCATAAACCTTTGTAACCAAATAATTTCTTTACTAGCCTTTGTAGAAGAAACATACTCTGCTTCTGTTGTTGAAAGATCAAAATCCTTTTTTAGTTTCGAAATCCAACTTACTTGGGTTCTACCTATAGTAAAAACATACCCTGTGGCATTCCTCCTGCTATCTTTATCACCTGCCATATCTGAATCAACATATCCCTGCAGAACAATGTCTGAACCTCCAAAACATAATGCATGAGTAGCAGTACCTCTCAAATAACTGAGAATCCACTTTACTACCTCCTAATGTTCTTTACCTGGATTTTTCATATACCTGCTCACAACTCCCATTGCATGTGCAATATCTGGTCTTTTGCAAACCATCGCATACATCAAGCTTCCAACTGCTAATGAATAAGGGACCCTGGACATGTATTATATCTCCTCTTCTGTCTTGGGACACATTTCCTTAGTTAATTTGAAATATTTGTCCAAAGGTTTACTAACTGGTTTTTCATTTTGCATACTAAACCTCTCCAACACCTTTTCTATGTACTCACCCTAAGACAATTTAAATTTGCAATTTTTCCTATCTCTTGTTATTCTCATACCAAGGATTTTCTTTGCAGCACCAAAATCCTTCATCGCAAACACATTAGCTAATTTCTTCTTGAGCACATTTATATCCTTCATATTAGACCCTCCAACAAGCATTTCATTTACATACAATAGAAATATAATATAGCTTCCCTTTACTATCTTTTTAAAATAAACAAAGTGATCATAATGACATCTACTATAACCTTGTTCTGTCATAAACCTGCCAAAATTCAAATACCACTTCCTTGGAGCTTATTTTAGGACATACGAGCTCTTCTTCAACCTGCATACCAAATTTTCCTTCCCTTTGACCTCATATCCCTATGGTTGTTGCATATAAATCTCTTCATCCAAATCCCCATAAAGAAAAGTTTTTTGTACATCTAACTATTCAATATGAAAATCTTCTACTGCCATAAGACTTAAAACAGTCCTAATTGAAGTCAACTTAACAACAAGAGAAAATATTTCATCAAAATGTATACCTTTCTTTTGTGCAAACCCCTATACAATAAGTCTATAATTGTACCATTTGTTTTCTGCATATTCTTCCTTCAACTTGTAAACCCATTTAACTGAACCAAGTCTCAAGTCTGGTTATTTACCAAGGAATCCATTTCCTCTTTCATGCCTTTCTCCCAGTTCTTTTTAGTGTCTACCTACATTGCCTCTTCATAACATTATGGTTCATTGGAATTAGTCAACAATAAATAATACAATGAAGGAGAGTATCGTTCAGGGGGTCTACTTAACCTGGTATATCTTCTAACAACACTTGGAGGAGTTTTAATTACCTGCTTCTCTTGTTGTTTTACATTTTGATTTTTTGGTACCTTCAAAATTTCTTTTTCAGTGATATCATCAAGCATTGTTTACTCTGGTTTTTCTTTTTCCTTTTTATTTCCCTACAAATGATCTTTGTACATGATTTTCTCATTGAATATGGACTCTCTACTCCTAAATCATTAATACCATATCCAATAAAGGTACACTTCTTGGATTTTTCCTCAAGATTTGTTCTATTTTCTTTATCAATATGGAAAAATGCTTCACAACTGAAAGTCTTCAAAAATGAATAGTTTACCTTTTTACATGTCCATACCTCCTCTAGAATGCAACCATCCAAATAACTTGAAGGTCCTATGTTTATCAAGTAAACAAAAATATCTACAACATATGCCCAAAACTATAAGGTCGACCCTGCATGCAATCTCATATTCCTTGCACGCTCCATGATTGTCATGTTCATCCTTTCTAACACACCATTTTCTTGTGGTGTTCCTGGAGTTGTTTTCTCTCTACGAATACCATGGTATGAACAGTAATCATCAAACTCCTTGCTACAATATTCACCTCCATTTTATGATTTGAGACACTTCAACATTTTTCTTGTCTCATTCTGAACCAAAGCTTTCCATTTCTTAAAACTGTCAAAAACATCATATTTTTGTCGAATGCAATAAACCCAAGTTTTTTTAGTTGCATCATCAATAAAACAAACATAATAATGAGATCTAGCAAGAGATTATACATGAGTTGGTCCCCATACATATGTTTTCACAAGCTCTAACCTTTCACTCTTTTTTTCTTTTCCAACTCTGAGAAATCTGACTCACTTTTGTTTTCCATAAACACAGTGCTCATAGAAATCCAAATCAATTTGTTTAAGATCTGGCATCAAATTCCTTTTGTGAAGTATCTGTGACCCCTTCTCACTCATGTTTCCAAGCCTATGATTCCAAATTTTTGTATCCACTCTTGTAGAAGCTAAAGAGATAGAAGAATCAACATTACCAGTACATAAATACAGTGTACCTACCTTCTCTTTTTTTTCTATCACCATTGATCCTTTGGTGACCTTCCATGCCTTATCTATAAATATGGGTATACAACCTTCACTTTCCAGCTACCTTGTTGAAATTAGATTTTTCCTTATATATGGAACATGTCTTACGTCTTTCAACAACCATTGGTTTCCATTCTTTTTCTTTATTTGTACCTTTCCCATTCCAACAATTTTGCGTGGTGCATCATCACCCAAATGAACCTATCCAAAATCACCTTGAAAATAATCTAGAAAATGTTTCCTATGGGGTGTGGCATGCAATGAAGCAACTGAATCTACTACCCAGGACTCAGAAATATTAACTACAGAAAGAATCAAAACATCTTTTAATACATCACCTGTTACATTTTCTTCCTAATTTTTCTCCTGTTGTCCATCTCTTTGTTTCTTTGGAGTTCTGTAGTCTTTCTTCATATGTCCTTTCTTCCCACAATTCCATCACTCTATCTATCCCAGTCTGGATTTTCATATTCCCTTCCTAGAATTCCCACGGTTCCCTGAGCCCTTTCCTCTATCCTTTTGTCTTCCCCTATTCTCCATGTTTCACGCATTACCTGATGTCTCACCTATAATTTTTTATCGCATTTCCTCACTAATGATAACACCAAAAACATCACCAAATTTTAGAGTGTTTGAACCAGAGACAGATTTAATTATATCCATGACAAAGCCATTCCATATTTATGGAAATGAGCACGGGATTAGAAGATCCCTAACCTCATCATTAAATTCCACTTTTACAGAACTTAACTGATTAGTAACCACATTAAATTCATTTAAATGATATGCAATAGACCCACCTTCTCACATCATATTAAATAACCACTTCATTAGAAATACCTTATTGGATTCCCAGGGTTTTTCATATAGTTTAGCCAATGCATCCATAAACTCCTTCGTTGTCTTTTCTTTTGAATTTTTGAAAGCCACCAACGTTGTCGGTCTCAGTTGTGTCGTTCCTATTGCCTTTCTGTCAAGAACCTCCCATTCTTCATCCTTCATGGTCATCAACTTCTTTGTTATTTTTCCCAATGGTAGGAATAGATCTTTCTTATATAAATAATCTTCCATATGCACCTTCCATATGCATCTTCCATAACTGGTAGTTTTGGCCATTAAATTTCTCAACCCTAAACTTTCCATATTCTACCATTTCTCCCACTCAAACTAGGAACCCTATTTTCCTACGAGTTACCTTTCGATATGATACCATTTGTTAGAAAAATAGGATCACATAGTAACAAAATAAAAAAAATGTGGAAATAAAACACAGAAGATACAGAAAACAATAGAGACACAAATATACATGGTTCACTCAGTGTGGGCTATGTCCACCAAAGATATTTTCAGGTCCTTCCTTTTTATTATCAATGAAAATGAAGAGATACAACCTACAACACACCCACTGTAACTACCTCCTTTTTCTCTCACAGTCTCCTCTCTCATAATACAATATTCGCGATAATGCATATCCACAATACAATTTTCTTATAAGAGAGAGTTGCCTTATAGGGAAAATTTTCCTAAAATAACTTCTATAGTCAGATATGCGACCTTATAATGAACGGTCCATATTGACTATGAAATTACAATATTTTACAAGGAATTTTTTCCCAAAATTTCACTTCAGAGGTGTTGCCCCCAAATCCCCTCAAGGGGAGGACTACAAAAAAATTCATCTCCCCCTACTGAAAGTTGTGGGGGCGAAGCCTCTGAATCGGGAATATAATCAAGCTCCAAAAATAACACCTGGTTTGTTCTTCATCCATCATTATAGGGTCCATTACTTCCTTCTTATGGCCTTCGTCCATAGCCCTCTCCATGTCTCATATCTTCCCCAGTGCTTGAACCCCCAACTCACCCATGCACACATAGTGATTAGTTATTTGATTCCCTGGTTATCATGCAATAATATATTGATCGACATGTAAAGAGACATAATGTACCTCCCTCTCAGGCCCATCAAGAATTTTTGTTGTGCAACAGTATATGAATTCATCGTATCTACTGCAAACTCATTAATAAACCCTGTAGTGATATTATCAAACCAAAAATCCACTGTGAGCATAAATTTTGTATTGAACCTTTCCAACCGTACATTATTCTGATCAGTCCACATTATTGGCCTTATCCGATTAATTGGATGAGTATCCTTCAACCTCAATAACCACTGCTATCATAACTCTGGAAAATAACAGAAATATGCCTCATGTAAATCAGTAAACACATACCTCTGTAGATACTAGTGTGGTGTATATCTGGAGATTTTATTATCTTTATGTGAAAACTCGAGCTAATTTGACTCCAACCATCTTTCAATATATTTCTTTGTAGGGCTCCATGGCCTAAACATCCCCTTCTACCAATGCATTTTCTTCACTAACCTTCTCATCAGATCCCTTCCAGGATGGTCTTCTAAGTTCCAACTGGTAACGAAACCATTTTTTGGATGTATGGGATGATTTGGGTTCTACCTTAGTTCTCCAACAAAACCATAGAAACCATCGATCCCTTTGGTTAACTAAAAGGATTCACTACGCACAGAGTGCACAACGTAGTCTCACCCGAGATGGTGTATGGGTGATTGCATGAGCCAAGTGTCTGCAATCATGGAAGGGATGTAACTCGAGGGAATTTTAGGCACAATTACTCTTTTACTTCAATATTTATCATATTTAACATACCATTGTTCATATCTACCATTCATTTAACTTTAACCCTTCATTCTGCATAATTATTCGTGTGGGCGTTGTAAATAAACTCTAATAGATGCATTCATTTATCTATTCATTCATTCAAAATAATAAGAAAATAAAATCATAAGAGACAACATTCCACACATCAACACAGGTTTTATCGTGGTTCACCCCCCTGGGCTACATCCACAAAGATATTCTCCTTCTTATTATTCTTCATCAAAATATGGTGTTGCACACACTACATCATAGGCTTAATAATGGTGAGGTTGATCAACGTCACACCAAGATCCACAACTTGCGACATGAACCTTAGTTACACTCCATAAATCTCCAAAACTGACATCGTCCGAGCTCTATAGCTCCAACCAAAAACTATTACTATGACTCTGACTCAAAAGGGTTCTCAAAGATAGGATTCGCATACACAAAAAACTATTTATATCTCTATTCTATCTTCCTCATACATCCTCTATTTATATTAAAAAACTGGGTAAAAAACCTTACATCATACTCCAAAACCCTAATTCGAAGTGGACTCAACTTGTCCACATTCTAACTTCCTTCGTGTGCTAATCCATAATTTTGTCGCACTGCTTTTCCTTTGTTTATGCCGCGCGTTGCTTCCGTGGTCCATTCTGCCTTGTTTTTTGTGTTGTATCTCGAACCTTACCCAAACATTTCTTTCTGCAACAACAAGTAAGGATGAGGGTTCATGGATTAGGAAGAAGAAAAAGTATTTTCATGTTTACAATGGTGAAAGGAAGATTTGTTGTGCCTCATGATTGGATCCTTGAAGGATTAGAGATGTCGTGGGAATGAGCTCTATATATTTATGTCGATAGAATCCTATAGCCTACAAAATGTTTCCTTGTATAAGGGATCCTTGGAGCAAGGTTATCTGTAGTAATATTAAAATATGCCCTCCCAAATGAAGGTATTTTCTTCTTTTATTTTGACAAACTTGGAAAAACATGAATTTTTTATTTGGAAAAAAAAAACTAATAAAATATTCCAAATAACTTTTGGAATGCCCCTCCAAACATGTGTTGATTATCTCATTCTAATCATGTTTCTATGAATGATAATCATGTAGTAGGGATTTTGAAGGGTAAGTATGTTGGTGGAACTCACATTTTTCATTCCATCCTATTTATCAATATTGTTGTCAATGTACATTGAATCAATCACTAACTTCAACCAACATTCTACATCACCAAGTCCTATGAATAGGTGTTTTTGAACATTGAACATTGGAAAACAAAAATGTTAAGGGATACCATAATACGCCACATCAAATTAAAATCAATAATCTCTAAAAACAATACTATTAAATGAATAATAGTTTTTTCCACCATTATCTATCCTTAGATTTTGAATTTAAGTATACAAGGAAATCAAGAAAAATTTCATGTCGCAAGAGAAGCAAATGATTTATACCTTGTCGGAAATGCGTTATGGATCGTGGAAGTGACTGACCTTCAAACCTACATTTTTCAAAGAAAATAAAATGTTAGATGACTAAATAATAAGTAAAGATATGTGAGATTGAATTTGTTAAAGAGAATAAAATGTTATATGGATGAATAATAGTTAAACATATATGATTCTCTAGAACTACTAAAGGGGAATACCTCATGAATGAGCTCCTCTTGGTTTCAAGAATAATTATTTTTTTATAAAATTCATGAGTAAATCATCATCAAATTCATCTTGATATCGACATTTAGCTATTGGTCCCTCTTCCTCTATTTGAAGGCGATGGGTCATATCAAGCATTGTACTACTTCTAGTAGCATGACATGGATGTTGATGCACTACAAGGGAATCCAGTACAATAAAAAAAAGTGTTTAAAGGACATGATCAGTTATTATTAATAGCAATGTTTCATTAGTACACATCACTACTATGTTTTTACCTAGAGGAGTAGTCGAAACCATTGGTTGGATTTTCATCGGTTCCTCTCCTCTATGAGCACCCTCATCTACATGCTTTGACATTGAAACAATAAAATTTATAAGGACACCATCTATGAGTAAATATTTATAATCATAATATTATACATTTTATTTTAAATACACGCATATCGTGATGGGTCTGAAAAACACTAGAATCATGGGGTTGTTTTCCACCATTGTTGAATGAACTAGTGTTGCTTGCCTGCTTAAAACAAATAGACACATTAATTGACATGTTAAATAAATCATCAATGTATTTGAAAAGTAATCAACAACTACAATCTTGTCATTTTATTTACCAACTCATTTGAAGGGTGAGATTGTGTCTGCCCCTTCTTTTTTTTGATTTTCCACCACTACTTGAAAGTTGAACTTGAAGAAAGTCTCCTTCAATGGAAGCAGTGTTGAATGTATCCCCCTGCATCACATGGCATAAGATCATGATTTTTTCTTATTGGCTGCAATTAGATAAAATTTTCATCATGATATGTATAATATGAATAAAGTATTTGGTACTTACAATTCGATATTTTGATCTCACGTAACCACCTTATCCAAGTTTGTGCTACCCATGTTTTTCTAGTCTCGCCTTAGTTTCTTTTGATATGTCTAGGAGCCTATTCAATTCAAAATATCATATATTACCTTCCAAGGTCATGTGGTGTCTTCCCTTCATGTATTAATGCACTCTCCTTTGCATCGTCCTTTATATTCTTCCATTCCATATCAGGAATGGCCAGAGGACAATTATACTTAGTTTTGTTTTACAATTGAACCCTATATTGATCTCTAAAACATTTCAAATATGTATCGACCCTCAAGGTTATTTCATACTTGATGAAGGAATCACCAAACATGCTGACCATATGGTTTATAAGATTGTTTTTCAAATCATTATTCTTGGAATTCCATCGTGTGTGAATGGTGGGCCGAAAAATCTCTAAATCCTTGTCATGCAAGGTCCTGTAAAAAACATTATTTCCTGCGAAGTGATATGATAATTAGATTAAAATAATATGAAAGATGTAGGTTTCAATAAAATGGTAGGAACTATTTAATATAATCGAAAATACTTGGGTTTTGTTGTATCGTCAAGGGAACCAAGTTATCATCCACCAAAATTTTGATGGAGAGTGTTCCTAACCTTTGAAAACGTGATGATCTAGGATAAAAATCCTCTGGCAATGTTGAACTAGTATCATCATGAGATTCACCATGTAGAACATCACGTGCATAGTCTAGCATGTGCAGTAGGGGAATCTCATGGGCCCTGGGAGTTTTAGTTCTTTGAGCCACAGACAGACAGGAAAATATCCTTGTGGGTATGTGGCTCATGATAGGACGTTGTGGGGTTTGTGGATCACTACTACTAGCAACGTCCCCATGATCAGGTTGTCCCTTCATATCCAAAAATGACTATAGAAAGAAAACATTTGAGTATTTCTCATATAATGGTATAAAAAAAATCATAAATCAATATATGTTAGAAACAGTATTTTATTAAAATTGTGCTTACCCCAAATTGTTCTATATCCTTGCTTAAAATTTTCATTCTTTCTTCTCCCTCCTCTGTAAGTGTCTTACACCTAGCCAACTCAATGAATTCCCTATTTTCCTTTCTTAATGCCTTTTGAATTGTTTCCATTGGGTTGATGGAATCATATATTTTATCCCACACATCATCGTGCTCTAATGATGTGCTCCTCCACATCAACAAATAAACATTTGTATTCAATTATTGTCCGCAAGAATTTATATGTAAATCAAGGTTATACCTAATGTGATCTAGTCGATGCCTTCCCATGATCACCATGCCACATTATACAATGCATGGCATTTTAGAATGTTAGAAAATAATCTAAGAAGCATGAGATATTATAATTTATGTTAAATATATAAAAATGAAAACATCAATTATATGTTTGGTATACTGGTAGAACATATTTACCTCCATAATAACAATGCTTCCATCAATTCAATTCAAATCATAATCGACCAACAACTCTTCCCCTGCAACTATGTTTTTCACTGCACATACGCATATCCATTTTCCTTCATGCCCCTCAAATATATAATTGGGTTTCTTTATTGTTTTCTTGGGCCTTATATTGTTAATAATCGATGCAATATTCCCCAATGCCTTTAGCATTCCATCAATATACATTGTCTGTCCTTTATTTTGATCATTGTCTTTTAGTTGAATATAATTTGCAACAACTACATATCTCCACATACTTGGTATATATCATACCAGCCTCAACCAATATCCATAGTCTTAGAATGGTCTAACATACTCCATCAACTCAACAAGTCCTCCATCTTTCACCTTTATTCCATCCATAGAGAATATACGCATACCATGTATGGATGATGGAGCAATGTGATGCATCCTCTCATTGACACATAATTCATTGTCCAACTAATGAATTTCATTGGGTACCCATCGTCTCGCTAGATGTTTGTACCTCAAAGGAACCTCAATGTCACCTATTCTCTCATCATCATAAGAACATGAACCTCCTTCAAAAAGAAATAATTCCATACGCCTACAAAATTTTCTTCTGACCTTTTCACCTCTAGTTGATCTTGACCTATTAGATATGTTGGATGTAACAATTTCCCTTGCTCGAGGATGATAGTTCTGATAGGTACCTATTCCGTTGTACCTAAACTCCATTGAATGAGAAAAACTAATTAACAAATAGACAATAGTTACACCATGTATGCCTTTCTCATTCTAAAACTTAGTTCATCATTGGAAACATCATATCTAACTTTACCATTTATTAAAATGTATGCATCATCTTCTCTTCTTAATTTTTAAAGCTTGTGACTGACACTCTTTGTAGAAGGTTGTCAACATCCAAAGAGTTAAAGTGAATCAATGCCATTTTTCTCAACTATGACAAGGTCACAACCATTTTAGTGGCACCAACAGAAATATTTTTCATCATGATAACTAGAAGTATTACAACTTCCATATACAATACATACAAGGTTTCACATGGTTTAACACCGTATATATAGTGAGTTTCATCATATTTTGAGGACTTGCTATTTTCGTATTTCTCCTAGTTTCTAGGAGCTAGATTTCCGAGAACTACATGTCAAAGTGAACTACATATTCTCAGTCCTTGTGAGTTCACAATCCCTATGGGATTTGTTCCAGCAACATGCAAGGGTAGTTTGTTACAATGAAACTGTTATTTTAAATAGTTGAGGCTATAGGGCTTGAATGTCGAAACAAAGTACATATCTAGAGCTCATGAGATAGTTTTTTTTTGTGAGGTATCAATCG